>JMSH01000069.1:0-79671 GCA_000712465.1 Huntiella moniliformis
GGCAGTATATTTCTCACGCCATGGAACATATAACTAACAAAGACTAGATAATTCATGCCCCCGTTCGTCATTTCACACTGCGCCGTGTTTCCCAACGAACCACCATGCGTCCGTTTTTCTCGCAGACAGAGTACGACAACGACCAAACATGTGTCGACCGTGATGATTTCAAACAACGTCGCCAGTTATTACCCACAACGTCGCCTGACGACTTCAACGCAGAGCCAAAAGTAAGCATGAAGGTGAAGGAACTACTAACCAGAGAGCGCCCTAGTGACAAACTCTACATCGTGCATGTATACTAACACTGCAGCGCCCGTGTGAACAAACTCTGAATGGGGAGTCTCTACTAAATCTGCATCGTGACAATGTACTAACCTACAGCGTCCAGGTCAACAAACTCTGCATCGTGAAGTTCTACTAACCTACAGCGCCCACGTGTATTAACTCTACTTCTTGAATATATACTAACTCTACAGCTCGGCAATGCTGCTCACTATCCCCCAGTCTGGAAAACAAGTAAGTCATATACTCTCCAATAGACATCACGAACTTGCCATGGATATTAACACACTTCCGTGCCACTCTCACTTTCTGTCAATACCTCTCTCCCAACCCAGTAAGTTCCATGCTCGTTATGGCACTTCCAGCAATGGCCCCAGATACTCACGCACCTACACACTCTTGATTTCTGTGCGCGGTGGAAATAATAGCAAGTACGCTTTTCACTCCCCACAAACAGCCAACCAATTGTGCCTAATGCTGATCCGCCTACACACTACACCATTGTTGTACCCGTGCCGCCACTAGAGCCAGTACGTCTCACACTCGACTCAGAACCTTGAAAACCCGTTCTTGATACTCACACACCTACATACCAATCTCTTTTCTCATCTATCCCATCCTGCTCAACCAGTAAGTATTCTCGTCATCACGATGCTCCCAGAAATCGCTCTTCATATTCACTCACCCATAAAATAGTTTTATTCGCTGATTCACCGCTGTATACTGAGGTAGTATGCCCTTTGCTCCCCATAGAACCTCAAGCAATTGTTCCTGATGCTCACCTACCAACATACCACATCTTTTGCTATCTGCCGCTATGTGCACAGGATGTAAGTCTTTTACTCCCCACCCGCACGCAAAAGATTACTTTCGATACTCACCTACCTACACACCAGTTTTACACCACATCCACCGATTTATGTACAACAAGTAAGTTTTATGCTCCCTAAGAAACCCCGGAGAGTTGTTCTGGTTACTCACACATCTTCACGCTAGTTTTGGTGTCTAACCTAGGCTTATCCACACGAAGTAAGCCCTATGCGCCCCAAGAACCTTCAACCAACTAGTCCTGATACTTACACACCTACATACCAGTTTTGGTTCCCCTCTAACCTTACGTTTGCAACACCTGAATCCATGTACCCCGCGTCACTTGCCAAGTTCAACACGCAATTGTTTCCTAGAGCTTTCGACTACAACCTTCTCGGTCCATGAAATAGGCAAGTAGATGACCCCCCTCTACCAAATCTCTATGGCCCTAGTTCAAGCTTTGCACATACTTCAAGCTATCCGCCCCCCACATTTCCTCGTCCAGCGCAAACAGCAACAAAATAGCTTGGTTGACAACCCATCCAAAGCCAAGTGCAGCCCATACTAATCCATAAATCTCTCAAGCAAACCACCGCGGCCTCTGAATCACTGCTTGTATCCTTTTATGTGTACTATGTGTATCCATACAAAGTTCTCTTCGTCGCTGGGTTTCCCCAACCTGAGAGTAAGTTACAACGTCTGTGTTTGTGCTTTGTTTTGTTTGTTTTTTTGTTTTCGTCTACTATAACTAACATTACCTATTAATACAGCGCCTCCCCAGACAAGTTCAACCCCCAAATGACGATCTTGCTCTAGAATCGGAGCTTGGGTGAGCCGCACTCGCGATAATGCATAAGTATAGAGATCCTCCCAAGTACTTGCATTCCCAATCGCTCGTCGTTACTAACTCCTATTGCGGCAAACATAGTAATCTCCCAGTGTGTGCTTGAATTTCGGTCCACTGGAATCCGGAGATCATTCCAAGCCGACTACCGCCCTCACAAGTCGCACTCTATGTTAACATCTGAACCCGCTTCCATGCAGCTTGCCATGAGGCTAGAACGTACGTTATATCACACTTGTGTGACAACCTCTACCTACGAACAAGTCACTCACGTCCGTTGCCTCTCCCTTTAGGTTCTTCTCGCTATCGTTTCTTACGTCAGCAAACTCCAGGTTACACTCACCAAACTTTAAATGGTGGGTCTACATCTTCCCCTTGTGTTCTAGTTTTCCTATTTTCTTACTGTCTTTGGCCCTACGTCATATCACCTGATCCTCTCTAACAATCAACTGTACACTATGTCCAGCTCCCTTGGCTTTATCTCAGTCGTTTTATTCCAACCCTAAGTGTGAATGTCGCCCATCACTACCGCCGTTTATATGTTGTTCTTAGCGTCACATTAGTTGAGGAACGATATCATGACCTTGTATCCATCTTGTACAAATTCAAAGTCGTGTGTTTTATTCATCCATGGTTTTGCCCTGCGTTCTCCAGTTACTCGACCACCCATTCACACATATTCCTGAAACTAACCAAGCAAGTCCACCTATCCTATCTCACCTATCCTATCTCACCTTGGATGCGGGGCGAAGCCAACGGAAAAACCTATCATGAAAATGAACTACCTATGCTAAAACTCCCCGAGCAGCTGACGTACTGTAGTTCTTTCGGAAGCTACCAACTAAGTCCCTTCTATTTGAGTCGTATATTTGGAGTTCTCGTGGATTTCAGCTCAACTCTTCGGTGACATCACCTTCTAACACGAAGTGTCGTACACAAGGTTAACCTCCGATAACACAGGCAACCCCAACAACAGCCTCATTTCACATTATGAAACATATTGACTCGGTCAGTGATCTAGAATACCTGTCATCATCCTAAAAAAGGTGAAGACTCTTGTTTATGGGTCAACCGGTGGCGCTGTTTTGTCATTTCATCATGTGCCATAAGCAGTATCCGGAATAATCACGGTATCCGCCTCTATCCGTGTTAACCCGGTGGGCTGTCAGCGCGTTGGCCAGGGTTATACATTTTTGCTGGTGTTGTTGACTCAAAATAGGAATTTTAAATTGTAATTTTGCATGTTGAATAACGTAGTTCAAAAAGGCGCTGGTATTTATTTGAGTTTGGTCTGTTCACAAACCAAAGCCCTATGTTACCGCATACTCTAACTACATACCATAATCATCAACACTCCAAACCGCCAAACAATGCTAAATCCATGTAACCGGCAACGTAGCCACACCTCCTCACCGGTTCTTGATAAACTCAAAAGTATCATCCATACTCGTAGATCCGTCTCCCTCCCATATTCCTGCATCAAATGATCCATCTACATCAATCACCTGACCTGCCTCCCCATGCATAACTCTAGAAGCAAGGCTCTCATTACCCCACATATTCTTACCCCGCTCCGCCTCATCACCTACGGCTACCAACACACCGTGGCCGGCATATGTCACAAACACCATCGCTGGTTCGGCCATTTCGCCTACCCATGTTGCCTTGACTCTAGGTGGTTTACCACCTGGCGTGGGGGCTGGAAGTATGACTTCGTGGGGAACGGGCTGCGGGCCTGTTGATGATGGTTCCCAGGTGTATGCGGCTTCTGCTGTGGTGACCAATAGCAACTCAGCCTCCTTAGGATGCCA
The DNA here is from genome assembly GCA_000712465.1 of Huntiella moniliformis. Classification (NCBI taxonomy): domain Eukaryota; kingdom Fungi; phylum Ascomycota; class Sordariomycetes; order Microascales; family Ceratocystidaceae; genus Huntiella; species Huntiella moniliformis. The sequence goes on from JMSH01000069.1 coordinate 3,751, forward strand.
AGTCACGCTGGTGATTGGTAAGAAGAAAATCAACATTGTATGAACTGTTGACCCCTCTAATTGCCAAATGTATAAAGTAGTCTTGCTAGCTGAGGGGATTGACGCCAAAAGCGCCTTTGAACGATTTATGGCCGTTAAATGACAGCCTGTCGTGGGCTCATGTGGGGTCGTTGGGGGTGTCACTGGAGCTGACAAGGCTGCTTCAGCGAGAATGAAAGTAGGCGGGCTGCCTGCGTGTCTTTGTTCTTGCCAGATGAAGAGGGTGTCGGATGGGGTGACATAAGTGGGGTATGTTACTTCTCCTACTGGAGTGCCGGACTCAAGATCCATGAGGGATATGGTTGAACTGCTGTCGCAAATAGCTCCCAAGTTGGTGTCCATTGATGCATGGAAGTGGCGCACCCCGGGGGCAAGAGCTGTATAAGCAGGATTTGTAGGGTCATCTTCTGGGCCTGTCCATTCGTAGAATAAATGACCATCAGGTGTGTACAACAGAAGTTTATGTCCCTGTGCAGGCGACTCCCAAACAGCTAACCACCGCCCGGAGGCAACCCAGAAAACTCCCTGGGCGTCAATTGTAGCGGGTGAGAACGAAAAAGGGTTTCCCCGAGAAGATGGCGGGTGAATTGAAACTGTATCCTTTCCGTCTATCCGTGTGAGAAAAGCAGCATGTCCTGTATATCTTAGAGAGCACCCTCGTGGCGCTGATGGTGCGGTATAGAACTTGGGATTCAACACCTCCACAGATTTTGACGTCGCAAAATCAACAAGAGCTACATTAAGTCCATAGCTAGAAAATGAAAGAACCTCCCAAGGTCCAAGGAAACCTAGATGGCCTGGTTGTGCAGATGTCGATCCAGCATTCGAAACTGTTGCGCGTCGACCAGGAGGGACACTATACAAGTGGATCTTTGACGGGGTAGCTAGTAAGATTACATCGGATGAGGATGACCATTGAAGGCTTATCAATGAGGCACTCAGCCCTGTTGACAATGGTGTTTCATGAAGTGTTAAAAGAGATGTAGTGCTCAAGATTTGCAGATGCGTTGGCGTAGGCAGAGCAAGATACAGGCCATTTGGGCTAGGTGCAGAAAGCGCCGGTGCTGGAAATTGTTAGTTTGGGCCATTTTGGTCACTCGGGAAGAAGTACCTTTGAAAACGGCCGAGTGTGGGGGTATATTAGGCGAGTCCATTTTGTGCTTAAGGAGGGAGGTTGAGATCGTGAGGTTGGATGATGTTTTGTGGCGTTATTGTGGCGCATTGAGTGGTTGTACAGTTGAGACAGGGGTGTACGCCACATTTATGACATCAGAAGGAAGAAGTGAGTGATAAGCGTCTCCAATCGACTATATACATACATTGATATGTGCATGTGTGCAACCAATTATATAGCATTACCACAAGTATGTTACCCTTATACCGGTCCTGGAATATACCTTTTTCTGTCCGACGGCTATCTACCTCGTCTTCTACAACACCATCTATTTCAACTGCTCCCCACTTCTTAACAGATACGCATTCCCGACGCCACAACTATCTTCGTCTCTCCCTTACAGAACGTTGCAATCTTCGTTGCCTTTATTGTATGCCCGCTGCTGGAATCCCTCTGTCCCCGCCCCCGCACCTCCTGACAACTCCCGAACTTGTCCACTTGTCTACTCTTTTTGTTAAGAATGGAGTTACCAAGATCCGTCTTACAGGTGGTGAACCAACTGTGCGGAAGGATATCCTCGGTTTGGTTGGACGGTTAGGCATGTTGAAAGAATGGGGCTTGAAGGACTTATGTATCACTACCAATGGTATTTCTTTGCATAGAAAGTTGCCTTTCATGGTTGATGCGGGGCTGACGGGTGTGAATCTCTCGTTGGATACACTATCCCCTGACAAATACGAACACATCACACGACGTCCTGGACTTCCTGCCGTTCGAAAGGCGTTGGATGCGTTGTTGAAGTTTGTCCCTCAGGTTACCTTGAAACTGAATGTGGTTGTACTCCGCAGTTTAAACGCCAGTGAGATACCCGACTTTGTTGAGCTCACGCGGAATAACGAGTTGGAGGTGCGGTTCATTGAGTATATGCCTTTCTCTGGAAATCGATGGACCAACGACAAGATGTTTACCTACTTGGAAATGCTATCTACCATTCGCAAGGTTCATCCAGAGTTGACTCCACTCCCTCTTCGGAAGGGCGATACCTCGAAACGCTTCCAGATCCCGGGGTTCAAAGGGAGTATCGGCTTCATCACCTCCATGACAAACTCCTTTTGTGGAACCTGCAACCGACTGAGAATCACAACAGATGGAAACATTAAAGTGTGTCTCTTCGGGAACAAAGAGGTGTCGTTACGAGATGTCGTTCGCAAGGTCAACGGCGGGCAGCCCATCCAAGAAGGAGATTATCAACGACTTTTGAAAATGGGTGCATTCGAAGGTGTTGATAGGGAACTTTGCCAGGTTGTTGGGGGTGCAGTTCGAGATAAGGAGAAAGAACATGTGCCGGCTGATGAGTTGAAACACGGGGAGAACAGGCCGATGATTTTGATTGGAGGCTGACGGGTGTTTAGGTATGCTACGCTCTTACTTCCGGTCTTTTACTCCCTGGTCCGTGATTCGGTCTCCGGTGGTTACGTCCCGGTGTCTTTCTACTACGGCAGTTCAATTATCTGAGCAGGATGATTCGACTAAACCGCCCAAGTCGACCCATCTTACACATGTCTCTGCTACGGGAGAAGCCCATATGGTCCCAATCACACATAAGCCTTCTACGACCCGCCTCGCCAAGGCTGCTGCCCATATCCAATTCAGCAACTCTACAGCCCCATCTCTTATCAACACCAATACTCTCCGCAAAGGAGATGTACTATCTACCGCTCGGCTTGCCGGTATCCTCGCTGCAAAGCAGACGCCTCATCTAATTCCTTTGGCCCACCCGCTACTCCTTACACATATCGGTGTTGATCTTAAGCTTGACCTGGAAAATAACTGCATTGAGGTTCTTGCTGAGGCGTCATGTAACGGTGCGACAGGTGTGGAGATGGAAGCTTTGATGGCGGCTAGTACGGCGGCTTTGACGGTGTTTGATATGTGTAAGGCGGTTGACAGGGAAATTATTATTAGTGGTTTACGGGTTGTGAGGAAAGAAGGAGGGCAAAGTGGGACTTGGGTGAATCCATGAATATATTGTGGCATTAGATTAAGATATGTATCATTGCTAATGAGCTTGACGATAATACAGACTGTCGTCGGTATTGTGTGTAATATATAGTGTCAGGGTCATAACCCTACTATTTGGCAATACATGATCAAGATTCTACGAGGGGTTAAAGTGCATTTCACAATGGGTAATTTGATTATTCAAGACTTAATAAAGTACAAGTCCCCACGAAAGTGTAAGAAAGTCTGGAACTGTCCAACTATGCAGTCTTGACGCCCGTCAAGACCGACCGACCGACCGGCCAATCAACCAGAGGTCATATTTACATATGCATATATTTGGCAGGCTCCCCACTTGATGTAACATCTAAAGAAGCGGTGAAGACGCTCAGTCTTGATGGATGTCGGATTCCTATGGTTGTCTTAAGCCTACACGTCACAGCCAGTTGTCAAGTTTAGATCTGTCTGGACGACGCAAGGGAAAAGATACTCCACATCAAATCAAAGCTTTGATATCACACTTGATATAGCCCACGGGTACTGAGATTCGGCTTGTCTTGCTTGCCTTTGAATCGTTTGCGTTTGGTGACTCGGCCGAGGAGCTGGGACCAGCTATTGGTATAGATGCAGTAGATTTCGATATGTAATCATGACGACACCGCCGATGAGTTAGCTTTTTTTTTGTGGCCAGGGTGTGCACTGTCGGAACGATGGTTAATCTCATGTGCATACAGCCGACTGTGTGCATTGTTTTGGCTGCAGCATATGGATGTCGAGATCTGCGGGGTTCCTTTTTGGGTGTGATATCATGGTCACATCACCGGTATTTAGATATGTAGACACAAGTTATCAAGCCTCGTCTTTAAGCGCACAAAGTGAATCCTCTGTGGCCTCCACTATGAATCTAAATCTCCACAGTAGAAACTCCACCTCTTCCCCTCACGATCCACAACAAACCGTCATGCGCCTCAAGCCCTCAAGCAAATAAAGCAAAGCCAGAGCCGCAACCAAACACCCTGGTATGAAACACGACAGGCCATCCCAGCTTGCTACAGGGCTCATCGCTGCGCAAAAGAAGACCGGTGGTGGGTGAGTGCAACCAAGGCACGGCGAAAGTGAGTGATTTTGTGCAGGAGAATAAAATCCGTTTGTCGGCCAATGGACATGGAATTCTGGTTGAAGGCGGGGTAGATCAATATGATCCGGTTGCGGGACCGGTTGTTGTTGATGTTGTTGAAGAAGAAGGCGACTTTCGGACGCGGACGGATTTAGACGAGGCGAGACGATTAGAAGGATGATGGAGATGCGGGCGCGTGCTGGGTTGCCGTTGTGGGGAGAGTTGACCGTATCTGAGTAGATTGACATGTAAAACCGTCCGTGACAACATCGGGCGCTCGAAACTAGAGGGGACAGATGAGAGACCTGAAGCATTGATCTTTCCTTGGTCTTGTACGTATGTAGATGCATACATACGACGTACAGACACACAATAGAGCCAACTACTCTATATTTTTCAGACGTCACTTTGCGTTCACCTTGTTGTACTCGCTTCACAAATCTCACATTTCTGTTTTCCGCGTTTTGACCTACTCTGTTACAGACTTCAATTTTAGCTGCATATTGCTGCACGCACAACATAAAGATGCAGCGCGACAGAGGTAGAGTGAACCAATCACTAAATTGCTAATTGAATTTCCCTTTTTGGTTTCTGCCCGTCCCTTGCCCGACTTGTTTGCTTGCGACTGACTGGGAAAGTGCGAGTTATTCAACACCCCGGTTGCAGCTAGGTTTATGGAACGCATGGCTTGGCTTTCGCTAGCAGGCTTTATTTCGGGCTATTGACGATGACGAAGTGATCTTACACATGTAAATACACATGCATCCATAATCGCAAAGTGCGAGAGGAGACTCATGTGAACAGTTAATCACATTATAAGCCTCAATAAGTACAACACACACTAATCACATGATATCTCGGTCTACTCTAGACTCGCCACTCGCAGCTTCATGAATCAATCCTAACCCACAGCTATTCCTTTACTTTCCCAAGTTACGTGCCCCTCATTATCCTCTACAGGCATCTAGATCCAAATCCTTAATCCCACCGGGCACGGCCGTCACCACTAATCGCCGTAATCATTCTCTATTAACCCTCTATTCTATTTGCTGTCTCCATCGTCGTCTGTTACTTGCTAGCGCAAGTGCCATCCGTCCGAGGCCTCGGCCACAAAGCGTTGCGTGCGCTATTGCCATGCTGAGAGATGTCATGGGTAGTCGTTCATTTTGGTTGGTTTGAATTGATTACTTCATCTAGGCTTTTCGCACTTTGCCTGTTCAGTTTCTTGCCTTTTACTCAATTCTCGTCACTGAACCTGTCAACCATTGAACCAACAATTCACACGCATTCAACGCCCGGTTAAACCCCCAGACCGTCCGTCTTTGTCAATTAATCCCGATTGTGCTTTTTCGCATACCAGCTGTTTCCCACTCCGTCAATCGCTTAATTGACTTTGTCCCTTGGTCTACTTCCTTCGCCCTTATTAAAGGCCATTCAAGTACCTCAAATCCCCAGATTTCTTCTATCGACCCGAATCTCAATTATTTTCGGTCGTCTCCGCTAGCTACATATTCACTGCGTCAATTCCTTCCACCATCTTATCACCGACTCGCTCTCGCTTATTCCACTTTTGGCCTCTTAACATCCATTCGTTAGCCACCATTTCAGTTATCCTTCTGCTTCTCCAACGCTTGCTTCCGTCTTATACTACCCAGAACAAGGATATTTATTGTCCTTCTAGTGTACAGACTTTGCCACTCTTATCAGCTTCGTTTCCGCTCAAAACGCTTGTCTCGGACCACAACGTCAACCGGATCCTTACTCGAGCCCAAACCCCTGCTTGCTACTATATAAGAAGTGGGACCGCCGCCTTTATCCATCTAGCTCTAACAAGCCAACGTTATCGCTCTAAATTCCCTCGCATCCTCAAGACTCGCCACACTAACTAATAATACACCATGGCTTCTACTGTTCATCACGCTAGAGATCACATGGCCCCCCGTCAACATAACTTGGTTATGCCCACATTGAACGATCCCTTCCGCAACAACAACAACCATCATCATCAAATTCGTCAGCAACAGCAACAGCAACAGCAGCAAGCCCGTCAACAACGATATCTTGAGCAACAACAGCTTGCACAACAGCAGCAGCATCAACAACAACAGATTCTCTTTCACCAACAGCAACAAAGGCTTAATGAGCAGCGCCAATTGCAACTTCAACAAGAGCAGAAACAACAAGAACAACAGCGACAGCAACAACAACAACAACAACAACAACAACAACAACAACGGTCTGCCCAGGGCCTTGCTCATCGCCATATTCGCTCTCAATCGGCACAACAGATTCCCATTCGAGCTACTCAGATTTCACCTCTGAGCAGCAATAATTCCGACAACGTATCGCCAACGAACAACTCGAACAATCTCTTTATGCCCGCCGTACTTCGACCTAACCAATTCCCTTCGCGGAAAGAGAAACGCAACAGCGTCAAAGCCCCACCACCACCTACTGTCGCTATTCTCGGCAGCCCAGCTTCATCGGAAGAGTCGTTTGGACGAGAACGACGCAGCAGCATTCTTAATTTCGCCAGCTACGCCCTGCCTGGCTTGGTTCGGAGAGCTACTGTCGACATTAGATGCAGCGAAGACGAATGGGCCATGGAAGACTTTCCCGAGGTTACCGATCAGCCCACGCGCAAGCACTGGAAGGTTAGTTTTCTTACATGCATTGCGAATGACCACGCAGACAAGCTTGAGCTTACTGCCACTGCCCTGTCACATGTCCAATTCCGTACGACCCAGCCTGTTGCCGTCCTTTGATACCGCGCTATATCGGGTAGACGTGCGGAAGTGCATGACACGGGTTTGTGTCCCACAGGCGCTCCTGCAAGTTTGCAATATGGGATACATCTGGCCTTGGTCACGGTAGCTAGCACGCCGTGAAAGTTGTACCCCCGGGTTCTAGCGCCCGCTGTACTCTTCCGACTTCTAGCTGCCATTTTCCGGCTCTGGAAAATGCCACTTGCCTTTGCCATACCAGTCACAAGAACCCAACACAACAATGAACACAAAGATGTGCTTTATCCATTCTGGGACACTCCTACTAACCGCGTTTATGACTTATAGCCTGATAGCTCAAGCCAAGCTTGCGATGACCCCTGCTGCCAGGCCGTCTTCACCTACTTCACCCGACGACACCACTGTCGGCGTTGCGGTAACATCTTTTGTGATGATCACTCCCGCATGATGGTCCCTCTTGACCAAAATGCCGAGTTCAACCCGCGGGCTCCCGTTAGCCGGGCTTGCCGGCACTGTGTCATTGAGTACGAGAGCTGGAAAGCCCGTAACTGCCTCAGCCCCCGGAAGTCTAGTGCCGATGAGTCGGTACCCCCACCTACCAACCAGTCTTCCCCAGCGTCCGATACTGCTACCGATTCTACGGAACAGGAGAGCGTGCTTGATGCCCCACAAGAACAGCCTAGACAAGATGATGGGTTCCTCAAGCCAACAGCCAGCTGTGTGGATATCGCAGCCAGTGTACCCAGGGATTGGCATTGGAGCACTTTTTAAACGTTCAACACCTCCCATTTCGGGATAATCTTTCATTAACACTTTGGACAAACTGTTGTTTGCTCCGTACCGGACAAGCCTGTCTTGTCTCTTTTAGGCGAGGTTCCATATGGGCCTGCCATTCGCATGTGTCACGATACCATGACCATTTCATAGCGATTTCTTTTTATTGGTTTTGAGTTTGATTTACGAGGCACTGTGGTTGATGGTGCTAGCATTGTTTGATGATACCTACTTGTTTGTTTTTGGGTTGGATTGGGTCTAATTAGGAGCGTATGTGTTGTAATAGGAATTGTTATTGAATCCTTTCTTGAACGTCGTGACACCGGAGGACTGCGTCATGCAGGGCACGTGATATATGTATATGACGATCATCTAGACCGCCTTGGATCTTAAGTGCACAACTATCAACAAGCTCCACTATGAGTAACCGAGCACGCAGCAGGAGACAACTTTGTGCAGGTGCAGATCCAGGCAACCCAAAAAAGGCCCACTACTTGAACCCAGCAAAAAGGTACACACATAGCAAAAGAAAAACATACAACACCGGGTATTCGCACGTGGTCACCCACCGTACTACTAATCCAGCGCTCTGTGGCTTGACTATGGGGGAGCAGACGGGACCCCGTATTTTCCGCAGGCTATGGTCGTATGTGGAAGGATAAACCGGAAAGTCGGGTTATATGAGGAGATAAGTGGGGCGGAAGCCGGTGACATGGATGAGTTTGGACCTGTTGACGGGTATAACGAGAAGACGGTGAAGGGCGTGATGACGGTGGGTCGTCAGTTTGGAAGTTCGGGGGTTGCGAGGTGCATGATATGTGGTGTATTGAGGCCGGGCTTGTAAATTATAGGTTTGTTTGACTGGGAACCGTTGTCTTGGGTGTGGTGTCTAGGGTGATTATGGCCGGGGAGAACACACATGTACACATGTGGATCAAGTATCCAACGCTAAGAAAATTCCTGCTCCTGTGCCACTTGAAGTCTAGAAAGATCATTTCGTGCCCGTTCCTGGGTGACTTTCATCACATGTGCAAGTCGGTGTAGCGTTTATAGCTGTCACATTAGTCATTTGATCTCGTGATATAAACCCTATTCACCATAACCCTACAATGATTCTGATCCAGGACTACTCTGCTCATAACGTCTGGTTTCACAAATAAGACTTCCGACCTCTTTGAATGACACTAGACTTAACATACATCTAAAATAAAATGCTACTCATTGGACTCACTGGTTCAATTGCCACTGGCAAATCAACCGTTTCCTCTCTCCTCTCATCACCACCTTATAACATCCCTATTATCGATGCCGACCTTTTAGCGCGCAAGGTAGTTGAGCCTGGAACAGCGGGATACCAGGCCATCGTTAACCATTTCGGTCCTTCAACGCCTGACTTGTTAGTCCCGGTATCAACCGAAATGCCCGAGCGTGGAAAAGATGGAAAGGGTCGTCCGTTGGATCGAGCGGCGCTGGGCCGGAGAGTGTTCGGGACGGGTGAAGATGCTGTTAGGGAGCGAGGAGTTTTGAATGGGATTGTTCATCCCGCTGTACGGTGGGAAATGTATAAAGCTCTTTGGTGGGCTTATGTCTCCGGTAACTGGGCGGTAGTCTTGGATATCCCTCTCCTATTTGAAGCTGGCCTTGATACACTTTGTGGCACTGTCATCGTCGCCGCGGTACATGATCCGAAAACACAAATGGACCGGCTAATGGCCCGGGACCCTCATTTATCTGTAGAAGACGCAGAGAACCGTGTGAAGAGTCAAGGAGATGTTCGGGAGAAGGCACGGAGGTGTCTTGCTAGAGGGGAGGCAAGGGGTGTCGTGGTTTGGAATGATGGGTCAAGAGAAGAGTTGGAAGGCCGAGTAGAGGAGGTTATTCTGGAGTTGAAGCAGGGGAGTCCTTCGTGGTGGGGGTGGCTTTTGTTAGTGGTTCCTGGGATGGGAATGCTGGCGGGTGGTTTTGGGATAGCGAGAAATGTTCTCATTAATCGGGAATGGAAGCGAACAGAGATGGAGGTAGCAAAGGGGAGGTGAACGGCTACTCTCTTATACCGGTATATATCGAAATCAGCCAAACCTACGTATGCATATATCCTCCTCTCGCAGTAAACCCAGACCTTACAATATGTCCATCCATATTCTGTTCTGTAATTTCTTGTAATCAAGACTTCAGGGCCATCAAGCACTAATAACCTTCCGATCACCATGCTATCCAGTGGCCAAACGGGCGTTACTACACAGTGTTCTTGCCATATTGTCATAGCTTCTATTTGATTGTCTGTAAAACATGTGTTCTTGCCTATCATGTGTAGTGGCGATAGGTCTTTCTGTTTTTCTACTGCTGGCCCACTGCCTACAAACAAGCCTGCAATCGTAGTTCTCATTCTCTTCTCTTTTCTTCCTTTCTCATCATCGACCATCAAACACGACTTGTCCATCAAAATGTCTTTATCCGTTGCTTGTTCTGACATTACGCCTGACAAACAGGAAGAAGAAAAGGACAATGATCAAACACCTAAGGAGACTAAGCAATTTGACGTTCTTCTTGAAACGCTCAAATATACTAGAGTATGCTCTTCTGGCACAGGTTCGTAGTCCCGTTTCTTACTGTTTCATTACTCACTTGCTTCCGTCACTTTGTTGAGCGGGTACCACCGTTATAAATACGTCTTTGTGCCGTCGGACCGTTCTATCCCACAGTGTGAGATTGTCAACTTGTCTAGTCGGAGCTGGTAGCAAGACATCCTTTACACAAGGTCCGCCTGTACATACAACGGGATTACGGTGCATTGCCAGTGGCTGTGCCTTACCGACCTCTCGACCACCGAGAGGAATACTTGTAGAAGGCAAGGTCGCGTCGACTTACCGGCGCTCTACTTCCTACAGAGTGGTAACCTCAGAGTCTGGCTCTTCACAGTATTATTCCTGTGTTAGTGAAGATTTCAAAATGGGGCACACTCGAAAGCATCACGGCTATAGTAAGTCGAAAGCGTCTGGGCGTAAGTACGCCGAGTCGAGTTCTAGCAGCGGCTGCAGAAACAGTAGCTCGGATGACGATTTGTCGTCGGCAGGCCTGTCACCCGTATCTTCAGTCGAGACGCGGAAGAGGCGGAGTCGCCACAAGCGGCACGACAAAAAGCGGAAGAGCAAGAAGAGTCGAGCACCTTCGACCAGCTCGTCTGGTAGCTCCAAATGGGCCCCCAAGGATGATGATCATGGCAAGTTCTGTGGGGGATCTTGAAGATGTAGAATCTGTAGCTAACCGTGGTATGTTAACAGTCGCACGGTCATTGTCGACCGCTTCGGTACGTCGAATCGAATACTGTAACGGGTAATATTTACTCTACTAACATATAACAATAGTCCGATGGAAGCAGGGCGCGTACGGAAAAGGCAAAGAAGAAGACCAGGGACGCAAGCCCTGACGATCGCTTTGACAACCCGGGACGAAGCTCTTCTGATAGTGACTCGAGTAAGTCAACTTAGATACAAAATAGTGTTCAAGTCAACTAACAGTTAAACCCACTGCCTTGTTCAGGCTCTGACAGTGCCCGGAGCACCCGTTCGCATCGGAAGTACAAAAAGAAGGGTACGGCGACACGATGCACTAGAGGGAAGCGTCGGACGTCCCGAGAGTCAACGCGTCAGCGGTCCTCAAGTGCGAACCGCGAGGGAAGGGTTCTCTCTTTTGTGCCTACCGAGGCTGAGCTTGCTCTGCTTAGACTCATGCGCAAAGTACAGGAGAATCAACAGCCCAAGGTGATTGTACCACGCATGGGTTCCGATGACGGAAATGCCGCTCAGTCTAACAAGAGTCAACGGCATTCTAAGCAGAGACAAAGCTCTCGGTATGCCAAGTCAGACAGTAACGAGGAGGCTAGCTCTGATAGCTCGCCGTCTTGGAGTGGGGCGTCTATTGGAGCAGGCAAGAAGTCGAAGAAGGCACAGTCTGGCAAGAAGAAGAAGAAACGTGAGTCTTCGGTTGAGTCGGAAAGAACCGAGGTGGACGGCTGGGTTAGGGGACCACCTGAAAGGCTAGAGAAGGAAAAGCGGGACAAGCCGAAGCGGGAGACAGAGCGGGGGCGAAGCCATCACCGGGGGCACTAACGGATGGGCTTGAGATGGGGTTAGGCGAGACTGCATGAGAAATAGGCAGACAGATAGACACATTTTTTAACATGGACGTCAGTTATTCAAAAGGTCGTGTTTGTATTCACACTATTAGAAAAAAATATTGACAACAGTTTACTCGTCATCAGACTCCTCCTCAGACTCCTCCTCAGCCTCCTCGAGCCAGGTCAAGAAAGGCTTGGCGGCCTTACGGACACGCTTGGAGGTGGGCAGATCGACATACTTCTTGGAAGCGGTGTTGCCCCACTTGGTAACGACCTCCTCGGAAACAAGATCCTTCATATAGTACAGCTGGAGAACCTTGACGACAATGTTAACTACGTCGGGAGCCTCCTTACTCTTAGTACCAATAAGACGCTCAGTACCACCAAGCAGAGCCTTCATGTGCTTGTCGCTTTCACCAATCAACTGAGAAAGCATACCAGAACGCTTAGGAATTTGCTCAACGATGTTATCAGTGGTGAACAAAGTCTGGGCAAGAACGAGCAGGGTGCGGTGCTTCTTGGCAATACCGAGCTCCTTGGCCTTGACGTAGATGTCGACCGAGTCAACGGCGGTAATGCCGCCTTCGGTCTCGTTACCCTGGTCAAGGACCCACTGGCCGAACTCATCGTAGATGGAGTTACCACTACCCTCACCTTCCTCGTCTTCATCGTCACCAAGGGTCATCTTGGCCTTGAATTCGCTGGGGAGTTGAGCCTGGCGAGCCTTGACGGCGGCCTCAGACATGTCGACGGCCCACTCGTCATCCTTAACCTGGATGTCCTCAGTAGCAGCGTTGACGGTGGACTTCATGTTCTGGAACTCCTGGTCAGAGGCGTCACCATCGTCGTCGCCAGCTGCGTCACCGGAGGCATGGTCAGAGACGTCATCGTTGCCGGAACCGGAGCCATCCTTGGCAGCTTGCTGCTTAGCAGCACGGGCGGCCTTGCGCTCGGCCTTGTCCTTCTTGCTCTTCTTGGGCTGGTTCTTCAGGATGAAGCCAGATAGCTTGAGACGGAGATCGGCGTCGCCGCGCTGGCCGCAGGCCTTGCAGTCGAAGATGATGCGCTCGTCCTTGATGATGACGACGGTCTCGGGGTTCTTGCACTTCTTGCAAAGGACAAACTTGGTGATGAAGCCGTAGACGAGGTCCTGGAGCTTCTTGTTGTCGTGGGAACCGTTGATGATCCAGCGGTCGTCCTTGGGGTCGTTGTTGGTCTGGGCACCAAGTTCGAAACCAAAGTACTTGATGAGGTATGAGCCAGGACGGGCAAGCGACTGGGCGATCAGGGAAAGGTTGGTGACGACGGTCTTGATACCGTTGCCCTTGCCTTCGATCTTGGTTTGGATGCGGGGCATCTTGTACCGGTAGAACTGGTCGGTGATGTCGGGGTTGACGTTGATGTTGGACATGGTGGGCAGTCTTTTATATCGGGATACGAGAAAAGAGTAGAGGCCGACGAAGTTGTCTGTCGAGAAAAAGAAAGTCGTGGAGAAGAGAAGGTGGGTTTAGACTCTATTAAGAGCGTATAGGAACATGAGCCGAGGAGAGTAATCGAGGCTTTTGATTTTGGCGATGCATTAACTCGTAGAGTGAACAGACGGGATTATCAACCGTCAGACTGGGTCAAGTGTCTTTGCGTACTATGACGATGTCTTCGTTTAGTATGGGCGTTTATGGCGGACAAGGCGATATCGTGAAGATACATACAAAGTAATTGACAGTGTGCGGGGGAGAAGAGAGAAGAGAGCAATCAGTCAGGAAGGAGAAAAAAAATGGTTGCTGGAGATGGATCAAAGATGGTTGCTGGCGTTGAGTAAGAAGAAGTGGGGATCGGGAACAAGTTAGATCGAAAAAGAATAAATTTCAGAAATCCAGTGACGAGAAAAACCGGGGCTCTTTAGCAAAAGGGAGGGGATTGAAACGTTTGGAGCACGAGGGTTATATTAGGGTTTGGAGAAGAATGGGGCCGTGGTTGCACATTGTCTAGGTTGGAGTTCAAACAAGTTGGGAACTGATTGTTGGGAGTTTTATGTTAGTAATGTGGTGGATGAGGTCTATATACGTATTTATGAATGTTTGGTTATGTGTAGACAGTTATGAAGAATGTCTAGACATGTTATGTTCTATGCAGGTGTATGTATATATTAACGGGATCGCCCATGGTTTTTTATGGTGAAGTTAGTCATAGCTACAGGGTTGTACCTTTTTAGTGATCAAATTGAGTTAAGACAAGCTAACAGGCTCTCCAAACAGCAACGTTATGGACTGTTTTGGTAAAACAACGGCTAACTTCTTTTTTGACTGTCACTATATCTAGAGCCATAGTGGCTGTTCATTATGAAATGCAAGATCATAATCGAGTTGTGACACATGAACAATATCTTGGCATTTTGAAAACCTGGATTTGCAGTTTATTCCAAGGTCCGGTACTGCACCTTTTGTTCATTGGATCGTTTGCTATTGCTATTCATGTGGCAAAAGTGTAGTAACAGCGGACAAAAGAGGCAACACGCGTAGTCGTGATTTCTAAAGTTGGATTACATATCACAATCCGCGTTGCGAGTTTGAGGTCATTAATCACAGCGTGGCAATTGCCACATTGTGTTGTATTTCTTCTAACGAATATACATACATATATATCAGTAATATATACTTGAAGAGACATCGAACTTGAGTAGGCGGTTCTAATGGCCAATCCCGCAAAAAGGATATACTCAACAGCTACTAAACAACTAGGCATAGTAGAGCATTACCAATGGCGGTGCAGAATAACAGCAATAGACGCTTGTCAAACAGTTATACTAGATCATACGGAATCACTGGATGTTTTATACTAAGACAAAACCAGTCTCTTGCCTTGTTCCAAAATCCACGGAACGAACAAAATCTCAAGCATTGTCATTAAAGTATGCCGAAGGCGAGAGCTATACGTCTGCCTACGTAGACTCTACTTCATAGTGGGTTCCACACTCGACATCCAAAGTGAAGCATGTTAGGTGTAAGATGTTTGTTATTGGTTGAAGTGAGTCCAGAGACGTTTAATATGACGGTCTTGTTTGAGTTTGTTCGGATGAGACGGGCTGTACGGTGAATAAAGTGTTGTTAACTTCATACGACAGTCTTGTAGATGGATGACGAAGTATAGCTTTAGGTTATGTGCCAGATCATGACATACATCTGCTAAGTCCAAAAGGTCATCTCCGCCGGCACCACTCATGATCTAACATCAATAACCTAACCTTACTTATCTCGGCCATTTTGTCTCCTTCTATGAAGGGCTTGGAACATACAGTTAGGTTGTTCCACACATTCTTTTCTTAACGACCCAGAAAACTACCAACTCTGTGCGATAGTAACTCATATGACTATGTCGATTTTAGATCTAACACCTCGCTCCATCTAGATGTTAAATTATCCTTCTACACTTATAGCCATGAATGAAATCCGCATGCCGTTCTAAAAACATGTAATTCGCCTATCATCAAATAAAGTAACTCAAAATTGGTATCATACATACATAACAAACACCACCCCACTTTAAACCTCCTTCTCTGTCGTCGCCACAAAATGCAACAGACACCTTTGTCCCAGAGGCCTCGAAGAAATCAACTGATCATCCATTGCCATCTCCTCCTCCGTCATCCCCTCAGCCGGAAGAGTTTCAAATCTCGTATAAACAGCCCTCAACAAAGTTTTCATCTCCGCAATAGCCAAATGCTTCCCAATACAACCTCTCCCGCCCACAGAGAAAGCAAACAGCGTCTTTCTTCTATCGGCGTCCCCTTCGCTAGCCATCCACCGCTCGGGGTTAAATACGTTGCCGTCGGGGTAGATATCGGGGTTAAGACGATGCACGGAGAATGCCTGGCCGCTTACAATGGTGTGTCCAGGGATGAAGAAGCCGTCAATTATCCGGCCTTGAGCGGGCACATAGCGTGGTAAACTCATGGGGATAGCCGGGAAACATCTCAGTCCTTCATTCACCACGGCATCAAGATAGGGAAGTTCGTCGAACGAGGCATGCGGCTTAGAACGGATTTCCTCCTGTAGAGAGGCAACGACGGCTTTGTTCCGGGGCTGAGAAAGTTCCCACATGAGAAAGCAGAGAACATCGCCGGTCGTGTCAATGCCCGCGGCCATGTGGTCGAGAGCTTCGGCGGCAAGGTCAAGCTGTTCGAGATCACCAATCTTTTCGCGCATCCGGGTCATCAAGGTGAAGTGCGCCGTGTTATCCTGCCCGCTGGCGTCCAGAACGAATTGATCGGCCAATGGCGTAGTCCGAGGTCTTACCCCAAAGTACCATAACACCTTGGACATGACGGCGTGCACCTGGGGACTGTAGTGTTGAATTAAGCGGTCTAAATCATGGGTGTTAGCATATAAGTCGTGAATAGATACAGGGTTGTCTAGGGTTACTTACTACGGAGACTATCGTCAACTGCAACCTGGTGCATCATCTCCTCGTCATCCTTATCCTGAAGCGCGCGGGTTCCAAAGGGGTGAAAGAGGTGCTGAGTAACACAGTCGCAAGCGTAGGCATGGAGGTTACGGAAGATATCCATGCTTTGACCAGCAGAGGCTTCACATTTGCGAAGGAAGTCTTGGGCGCGGTCATTGATACCAGCCATGGAAGCCTCCTTCATAACATTGGAATTGGCGTAGCGATCAGCGATGATTCTCCGACGCTTCATATGTTCATCTTTGACCAGCGAAGTGAACATTGTACGTCTACCGTACGCCTTGAACAAGTCATAGAACTCCGTCTTATCATACCCACTACCACCATTATTGTAGATCTCCTTGATGGCCGACGGTGAACAGAAAGCCACCTCGTTAGGTGCAATACGGACAACGGGGCCATATTGTTGATGAAGAGAGTGAATCCAACGGGTCCTATTTGCGCCGAGTTCGTGGTAGCGGAGGGGAAGTCGTGTTAGACGGGTTATAAACGGGCCGGGAAGACGAGATAATGGGTTGAAGAGACGGGTGATGAAGTGGACTGTCGTGAATGCCAAGAGCATAAGTCCTATTATTGGGGGTGTAAAGATGGCCATTTTGTGAAATTGGCTATAATAAGGATATCATTGGTTCCACGAAAGTGTCAAAACTTGAAGACAAACTACCATCTCTTTATACTTTGACCCCGCCAACAATATCATCGTTATCTATAACCACCGTCCGTCCCTAATTCCGCCCGAAATACACTCAAACACCCCCATTCAACCAATCACAATCCTCCTCAATACCCAATTATAAACAGGTCCCGGTCTCTTATCAACAACTCCCGATCCATCAAGCAACTCAATGCGCTTTCCCCAGATAAATCGTCAATCCTTCAATCCTACCATGATAGGGTCAATAACCCTGGGCGGTATGTCATTTAACGGCAACAGGTCCGTGGACGGGCCCAGCCGGAATGTCATTTAACGGCAGGCGGTGGAGATTGAGGAGGAGTCATATTGACGGGGCAGACAGCTTATCGTGAATGAGAATCGGTTGGTCATGGAATCGGAGACGGAAGTGCGTTTTGGAGATATACGGGGCGGATTGGGGTAATTGGGCCGGGTAAGGCGGTTTATTTGATTCGTAAATTATAAAACATGTCACTTTCCGCAAGAGTCCTGTATCTACCTCGCGTCCTGTAGCTTGCTTGGGCCAATCACTGTATATCTTGGCCGCCTAGTCTGTTCATATCGCCCTATTTCTTCTCCGCACCTGCCGACGGCGACGTCCCGAAGAAACTCTTGATGAAACTGACCCCCGAAAAGGACGTCCGAGGCGTCGATGTGGCGCTGTATTGCGGGCGGGTGTTGGCGATGTGGGGTTCACATTCACACCATTCGCTTTCACGAGGGGATGCTGCTTTGGTGGCCACGTGACCGTACCAGGATGGTTTGGCTAGCCAGGTGGGTGGGTTAGTTTTGCGACGATGGATGCTAAGGGTCTCTTTAAACGTACAGCAGTCGGGGCAGTTGGCGCTATAGCACATGATGATTTTGTTTGACGATTCTTTGTTTTTGAGTGAGGAGTAAAATGTTGGAAACGATCTTATGTTTGGTATTCAGAAGAAAAGAAAGAGTACTCGTCGGGAAAAACAGGAACTGCCAGCTTCCCTTTTATACCCTGTCACATTGAACTTCTCCATCTACCAGATGCTCCAAATCACACCCAAGAAGTGATCCCCAAAGTCACCCCCAAAATCACCCCCAGATCATTCTACATCGTGCCATTTCAAGCCTCCGTCGCACGCTCCCGAAAAACCCCGGTACTTGCCTTTTGTAGTATACAATGCCTCGTTGCTCACGGGCTGTAGAGAATTTCTCTGAGGCCACACAGACGACGAGTTGATGTTGTGAGACTATGGAAATGGCATGTTGCTTGGGAATATGCGTAAGGAGGCGTCATTTAGAGGGTGGCTAGGAAGGAAGTGACATGACGGAGGAGAGCTTCCTGGGGTATAGGTTCCGGGACTGTGTGTGTGGCTGAGGGGATCACGCCAGAGAAATTGCTATTGTGAGTTGTATGGGTTGTCCATGAAGACAAGAGGTTAGACTTGTCGATAGTCGCCGGCATGTACTGGTCGGCATCACTGATGAGAATTAGTGTGGGGGTCTTCATGCTAGACCAAATCTCAGCCACTCTACCCTCAGGTAAGTCAGAAGAGAAGTAGTCGTCATCACCGCCCTCAGCATATAAGGCATTAAACCTATAAGCTGTATAAGGTGCATCAGCCATTTCGGTAGGAATAACCTCCCTAGGAACCCACTCCAAAGGTCTCCCGTCATCAATCATTTGTCTGGCAGTCTCCAAGGCCTTGGTCATCTTCTCCTGCTCCTCTGAATCCCCCGCTACCGTGACAAGCCACGCATTTTGCCGGTCAGACACGGGTGCCTGCAAGATATAGCCCGTGACGGGGTTCGTGGAGGCCTTGCGCACGTTGTACTCCATGAGGTCCTATAGCCATGTATTTATGTAACGAATCAGCCCATTGTCACGTGGTCATGTGATGGCCGTGGCCATAGGACTGGTTAGGTAGGGTATATTCTTACCTGGCAGCCGGTTGAATGACCCATGAGAACAATTTTGTTGCGCCCACGACCCCGCAAATACCCCACAATCTTCGCGATGCCGTCGGTATCCTCCGCTAAGCTTGAGAACCCGAACATCATGTGCGAACTTTTCAGGTGCACCTGGAATAACGAGTATCCTAATCCGGGATTCTCCGATAGAACCTTGGAGAGGGCCCTGGCATATGGCAGTTTATGCGGGCCATCACCAAGACCTCCAATTAAAACAAGGGCGTTTTGTGCGTTAAAATCACCAGACTCGTAGGCCGCACACTCTGGTGAGATCATGCTAAAGTCATGAACCAAAGTAGGGTAGGGTTCCATGATGACGGTAAGGGTTTTCTGGGAGAACGAACAAGAAATCTAAGGTTTGAAAGAAGAAGACGAACATGAGAGGCGTGTTCGCAATTATATACATGCACTACCACATAAGTATGAAGACTTTAAAAACGGCCGAGTGCGGGGATCATATTTATTCTGGTTGTTTTCCTATTTCGGAAACTGTGGAGCTCTGAAAGCTAGTTACCAATATGTCAGCGTCATTGAGTTTGTGCTTATGTAAGCAGACGATGATGGGTTCAACTTTGGACAATTTGGGAATTTGACAGCGGCTCATCGGACGACGGCTAGGATTTTCCATTTCCGGATATAAGTGACAATTGAGGATTCCGGGTAGGATTTGCCGGTGTGTCTTGACGGTTTATTCTGGTTTATTGTGTCTACAAATTAGACGTTAAAGCCTTGTCATGATGGCATCGTCAGGGAAGGGTCAAGTTAGTATTGAGAGGACAGAGTTTTTTCAACAGGTATGTTTCTGACAAGGCGAGGAGAATTTCTGCTGACCGTTGTAGATTAAACCATGTTGTGTGGCTATCAGTCAGACTGCATCCAAGGCAAACCCAACGGCTGTTGACTCACGCCGTCTTGGGACGCTTGTGACGGATTTGCATACGCTTCTCACGGGACAAGTCAATCGGGATCCATCGGTGTTTGACAAGAATATTGCCGATTACATCTTCTTCCCGCTCTCGCACATCTTTAAACAACAAGAGGCACATCCTGTTTCATTGCTTGAAGGGACACTTCGGTGCTTGACGATTTTGATTTTCCATGGGTGGAGTAGGAATATTGAGGTTGCGTTAGTACAGCAGTTAATGTTGTTCTTGACCTTTATCATTGGCGGGGTCCCGGGGCAGGAAGAGACAAGAGAGATGTCCGAGGAGGTCATTTCTGAGAGTCTGATGTCTCTTGAGACTTTGATAACGGCATCTGGTCGGTCACAAGAGGCGGCGGCATCATTAGTTGATGCCTCTGGAATTCCAGCATTGGGCCATGCTATCACGGTACTCTTGTCGGGTATCACAGATGGTAAGACTCCAGGTATCCAACTAGCATCTATGAAGACGCTCCGAGCTTTCTTCGCAACCATCAAAGATGATGCTGCATTAGCTTCTTTTCTCCCAGGGACTGTCACCGCTCTGACCAAGGTTTTGGCTGTGCCGGCACGCGAGAAAGTCAAGGTTCTAGAGGCGACCATTAAGACGCTCCAGGCTGTATTGTTGCGTGTTCTTGATGACATGTATACACGTAAATTGGTCCGCGAGTTGGAGGTACTTGAGGCAGAAAAAAGGGCGAAGAAGAGTCAAGATGAGCTGGCGGTCTTGGCAAAGGGTGTTGATGATGAAGAGGTAGAGGATATTGAGAGAGAAGTTCCGGGTCATTCAGAACCGGAGAAGCCAAAAGAGGGAAAAGTTTGGACGCCGGCTTGGTTGAGGGCTACTACGGCACAGGTTCGTTTGGCGCTAATGACTGTTCTTCGACTGGTCAAGCATGATGAGATTCTCGTGCAAGAAGCTCTATTGCGGTTCTGCATTGAGCTGTTGGAGAAGTGTCACAAGTCCTTGAAAGATTCAGCGCCAATGCTAGTAGAGACTGCTATGGCATTGACGTCGATTGATGATGCCAGTGGGAGTCTTGAGTTGGGTCTGGCTGAGCTGGCTAGTGTGTATCCTGACTTGGCTGAGATTATTAAGGCCACTGTCTATCACTGGGTGACTAGCCTTCCACGAATCTTACAATCCAATGATGAAGCTGTTAGACAAAGAGCCGTCCGCAATGTCAAGAAGGGTCTATACTTTGCCTCGACTATGAATTTCTCGTCAGCAGTTCTTGATGAGGCCATCGCCAAGTCCCTCCGAGATGGTGTAACACATTTGTTAGTTGACAGTAAGACCCCCAAGGTCATTGACGAGGTGGAAACCATGGAGCTTCTTGCCGGAGGGAAGGATGTCGCCTCGGAAGAGTCTCGCCTAGTACAATTCAGACCTGTCCTGATGGCTCATGAAAGCCAAACAGCCTTCCGTGCAGATGTGGCAGATTTGGTTGCTACGTTGGGCAATTCAACACAGCAGGCTAAGATGGCACAGGAAATGATGGAGTATCTACAGGATGCCACAGGGGAGAGCAAGGTGTCTGCTTTTTGGCTATCTCTTAAGCTGCTCCAGTCGGCTCTTGGGAAGACGTTTGAGTTTGATGCGTTTTTATCATTTGGATCTACGGACGAGGCGGAAACGGTCTTCACCGAGCTTTATTCGTATTCTGTATCAATCTTGGATTCACACGTGGACTTTGTCGAGTCTGACTGGCGGTTGGAAGCTCTAGCCATTGAGGCTGTTGCATTTGCAGCCGTAAGAGGCAAGGAAGAGTTCCGACCAGAAATGATTGATGTATTGTATCCGGTCACATCTTTCCTTGGGTCTGACAAAGTTGAACTTAGACATCATGCGATTGTCGGGTTGAATACAATGGCGTCCGCCTGTGGATACTCTAGTGTATCAGAGTTGCTTGTTGAAAATTCGGATTACATGGTTAATTCTGTGGCACTTCGATTGAACACTCTAAGTGTGTCACCAGCTACAATGCGTGTCATGACTATGGTTGTCAAGCTTGCAGGCCCCAAGTTAGTTCCACTGTTAGAAGATGTTGTCCGGGCTATTTTCTCCGCGTTGGACAATTACCATGGCTATCCCGTGTTTGTGGAGGGCCTTTTCTCCGTGCTCAATGAGATTGTCACGCAAGGTGTACAATCAGATCAATTGTTACTGGAGGGTCATACGACGGAGGACATGCCAATTATCCGTTCCAAGAAACCCAAGCAATGGAAGACTCTTGAATCGGTTGTAGATGACATGAAGAAACAGGAAGAGACACGAAAGAGACGTGAAGAAGAAGATGCCGCGTTTGACCGGGTGGGACGACCATATCCGCAGAGACCGTGGAAATCGGAGTTACACAAGAAAAATAGCCAGATTACGGAGATTTTAGAGGGGGACGAAGACACGGGTGAAGCAAACAATGAGGCGGGCCCTGAAGAAGAAGAGGGACAGTTGCCACCGGAGCCAGAGAGACCGCCACCTACACCGACGTACAAGATTCTTTCACAGATTACAGAACTTACACAGCACTACCTTACATCTCCGACACCTACTTTGCGTCGTTCTCTGCTGGCGTTGCTTACTACAGTCTCTCCGGCTTTGTCTAATGACCCCGTTGCCTTCCTTCCCCTGGTTAACTCAGTATGGCCAGTCATCACCCAACGTCTGTACGACTCCCAGCCGTTCATCGTCGTAGCAGCTTGCGAAACCATGGCTGCGCTATGTGAGTCGGCAGGCGACTTTATGACGTCACGATTCAGGGATGAATGGGGGAAACGCATGCACACTTGGATGAAGAGGGCTCAAAAGGATGCAACTAAGAGTGGCGGATTACGCGGGTTCATTACCGCGGGAAAAAGCGGTGCCTCAGTTACTGAGCAGGGTGGCATTTTGATTCCCGGGATGTCGGGGACAGTAGTCTCGGCAGGCTCGGGGTCAGCTGATATGACCAGGCTCGGAAGTCATAGCCAGCCGGCGAAAGTGTGGCAAGCGGCGACAAAACTGCTATTAGCCCTGTTAACCCATGTGCCTCTGCGGGATGAAATGTACGACGATATCCTGGTGTTGCTCACACCACAACTGGCTAATCCTGCCGTTTATGAGGCCCTGTCAAATATTAATCCCGAGGCAGTGTGGCTGGCGATGTTCCAGCAGAAGCGGCTTGATCGGGTGGCGCCAACGCCGCCTGCAACCACGGGGTTTACATTTAAAGAGCCTACTGCATGAGATGGTGGCATTGTGAGACCGATGTGGAAGGTGATAGATCATGAAGTTTCCCGGAATTGGCCTGGGTAGGCGGGTTGGCAGGTGTCAAATGACAGCTGACGGGCCGTCAGTAACTTTTGACTGGCGATGGCGATGCTGCGCGCATTTATCGTCGCATAATGCAAGTGGTGAGGACGTCATTGCTGATCACGCGGTTTAAGGCATTGTTTCGTCGGGTATATAAAATGGGTCTTGTGGATTATGATTCCGGGTCGGACAGCGACCAAGAGACTGACTCTTTAACCAGCAAAACGATACAAGCTACGACTACAACGAAGAAACCATTTCAAAAACTTCTTAGCGGCGGCAAGATTCAAGTTTCGCTACCTACCACCTCGACAACCGAACAACCATCCTCTAAACGGCCTCGTCTCGAACAAACCAATACATTTGCCGGATTCAATTCATTCCTACCACCACCGAAGAATAGAGTACAAATGAAGACCTCATCAAACGGAAGTCTCTCGTCAGCCTCAAGCGGGTCTGGCCGGCCACGCGTGGGGATAAATTTGAAAACGGGCGCGTCACCGGCATTTAGCCGTGGTGCTGACTCCTCGGAAGAGGTTTTTAAGGGCCCGGAAATTCCAGAGGGGATGAAGACGGAGGAGGAAGTCGAGTTGAAGGGGAATCCACTTATGTTTAAACCGTTGAGTGTGGTTAGACAACAGCAAAATCGGGCGAAGGCTAAGGTGGACAATGCAAAGAGGGTTTTGAAAAGGAATGCGGAGAGTAAACCAGAGGTGGAGAAGATTGAGAAGGAGGAGGTGGAAGAGGAAGAGGCACCAACGTCGTTATTCTCGTTTGCGCCTACGCCAGAGTCATCTACGGTTTCTCAACAAGATTCTGCAGCTTATAAACCAATCTTCCCTCAGCCAACAGCCGCACCTGCAACGTCTCTTCCCTCCTCTTTCGAACCTCTTCCACCAAGTCAACCCAGTGATTCGACAACCCTCGGTGGTCTAGCCGACACTCTCAACCTCGACCGATCTGCCCGTCGAGACCTCCTCGGTCGCAACGCTAACGACGCCACAAACGCAAACCTCGTTTCCTTCAACATGGACCGAGAATACGCTCACAACGAACAAATTCGTGCCACCGCCGGTGACGACGCTGTACATAACCCACTTCGAACCGTCCAACCAGGGAAACACTCTCTCAAACAACTTGTTGCGCAAGCACAGAATAACAGAGAAGCTTTGGAGGAAAGTTTTGCTGCTGGGAAGAATAAGAGGAAAGAGGCTGGCGGGAAATACGGTTGGTAATTGGTTTTATATTTGCATATAGATTTGGAGGTTTCTAGACTAGGGTATTCAAGATAACAATGACAAAGGAAATGGTAAACAAACATGTTACCCAACAAACGTCGTGATCCCAACTGTCCGCGGCGCAAGCTGTGGTACTAGTCTTCCCCATTCGCTATGAGTCGTAGGTGAGAAGTCCTCCGCCGTTACAGCCGGATGCAACGAGATAGAATCCCACCCTGGCGTGTCATATCTCGGAAGCATAGCCAAGGTCCCCAGTGACGGATAAATCGCCGTATAAGTCGGTGTCTCCATCGGTGCATCCTTAGTCATCGGGGGGATCTTATAGAAATTGGTAGCCAGCGCCGTCGTTGGTGTCTGGTTAGGCAGGAGCAATGGCGGCGGTAGAGGCACGGGAGTCGTTTGTGTGGATGGAGTTATGCTGAATCGGCTGGGTAATTGGGGTGTTTTCATGGTGTTTATGGGGATGGGGCCTGCGGCGACGGATGTGTCGAGAGCCGGTCTTGTGGGGATTATCAGTTTTGGAAGGGCAGTTAAACTCCGGGGGGTCGCGGAAAGGACACACAGTGGAGGCTTCGCACACGTTGGCGCCAACGGGATAAACGAGACGGGTCGCACGGGGATTAAATTCCTCTTGGGGGGTCCTGGAAGAAGTAAATGACCCGGCGTTGTCGGCCTCTTCAGCATAGGCGGGGGAATCGAAGGGATCGATTCCGTTGGCGACGGGATATCCCAATCACCCGCCTCCGGAAGTGTCGACCATCCCAACGCAGCAAATTTCTCTGATAAGGAAATTTTCTCGTCTAGCGGGATGAATGGGCGGCGACGAAGTTCCTGGTCTGCTACTCGTCTTTTCAACCCTGTGATCCCGTCCATCCCTTCTTCTCCGTACCGGGTGAGATACCCGTTAAGGATATCTACAAGAGCGACTTCGTCAACACGGATCCCGTCAAAGGACCGCTGGATGTGGCCTAGGGTGGGGACGTGGCGGTTCTTGGCGAGGAAGAGGAGACGAAGCTCTGTTATTGCGTCGTCGAGACGGGTGTGGTGGCGGTGGATGGAGTAGCTTCGTAATGCGCATTTGAAGGTATATGTGCGATCTAGAGCGAAGACGGAGAGATGGTCGGTGTTGAAGAGGGTTTGGTTTTGTTGGAGGGATTGTTTTATTAGCCCGGTTGTTACGGAGTCTGTTGTTCCAGGGCCGTCGAGGGATGTTATATCCGGGAGGAATTCGGGACTATACATGTTAGTAAAGAAGAATGATTGACACTTCCTCATAATGATCAACATACCTAACACCAAACCTCCCTCTCGCCTTCTCCAAGACTCTCTGTACCGTCCTCTTCTTCCGCCCGTCCACCTCCTCTCCATAAAACAACCTCACTCCCAACGCACAACCGCCCGGCGCATCCTCCCAACTCCCCGAGCTCTCCGTCATACCCGCGCTCATAGGCGGGGGACTCCCCGGACTTCCTGGCCCACTAGCCAACCCCGTAGTGCCCACAACCAACGGTTTCCCCCTCTTCTTAAACCCCTTAATCTTTGCTCTAAACCCGCTTAAACTCGGGGTATTCAAGGTACTCGAGGTACTGATACTCCCTGGTGTCCGTGGGCCAGGCGTACATGGTTGGAAACCTGGAGTTGTAGGACTGACGAGGGTGGATGTAGCTTGGTAGTCACGTGTAGCGACGATGAGGTTAAGACGGATAGCCTTGTGAGATAGTTTTGAAGAGACGTGGTCGAGAAGGTCTGGAAGGGGGTTTGGAAGACCTGCTGATGAAAGAATTGATGGGCCGGCTTCTAACGGGCCACTAATGAGGTTTTTAGTGATAGTGCGAGACATATTGATGAGTAAGTAAGTGAATGAATGAATGAATGAATATGCAAAAGATGTGATGATCTAAAACAAACAAGACTCCACCCAAACAAACTACGAATCCTCACCTCTATATATGTCTGGATCCTAGCCTCCCAGAAAAACCCCATACCTCAAAATATCTCAAGGTAACGTCCTCAATCCAACCCCGTTTCTATATTTGCTATTCCGCCCAGAACCACCTTGGTCTAGCAGCCCGAGCTGACAGTCGCTATACAAGAAGTACTTGTTGGATTTGATGTTCTCCCTTCTTTCCTCTGCCAAATGGAGAAAACTCACCGATTATACCTACATGTTATCCCTGCCAGGCGCTTAACTTACACCACCCTCGTCTGTGCAAATCTCCACACATTGTAACCTCATAGATATCACAATTCACTCATTTCCACCAAACTTGCAAAAACATACTTACAACATTATCATCAACTTCGTCAATGTCGTTGTCTCATACCTTCCATTCCAGTTCTCTGCGTAACCACATTTATTAACCTCAACTGTCACAACATCGCAACTACTTCCGCTCGTCTCCCCTGTTCCTCCGCTTTCCCGCCCAATATCCCTGCAACTTCTTGCTTCCTTCTTATAAGCGCCTACAACATGACAAAATAACATCAATCCTTGAAAACTCTGAAACATCATTAATGTTGCACTAACATCACCTTGTTTTTATGTTTCTATCTACCCTAACCCTTCACTTGAAACGTCAGATACAACTATATCGGCTCTTTAACTATTGGATCCGTCACTTGACAAAACAACCTCTTCTGATTCTTGGGTACTCTGTAGCTGGGCAATGGCTGTAGTCTGCGTCCAAAAGTCGTCTAATTAAAACATCGTTAGCAATCCTGGATCCACAAAAAACTGCCATCTCAAAATAGACTTACCATTCAGCTCCAGGTACCTCGTGATATCAACATCATCCAATGGCAGCGGCTGCTGAAACCAAGGTTCAGACTCCCTTAAGAGTTCAAGAACCCAACGTAATGGCTGCTGAAAAAGATACTTGGGAGGCAGATTAAGCAAATGCGTAATCGTTACCATGATGCACTCCTCGATCACAGCATACGTACACCGTAAGAATCTAGGCCTGAGTACCTCCCATACCTCGGGCGATATCGATTCAGGCTTTTCTCGGAGTCGTAGAACTAGGGCAACAACCCTTTGCCCGACGTCCCCATATTCGCTTGTTGAAAGAAGCCACGGCACCCATATCGGCATATTAGAGAGCCAAGTTTGCGTCACCTGGCGCTCCAGTTCACCCAATGGATCGGAACTTGTCAAAACAAGTTGAAGAGTCTTCTCAAACACATCTAGTGCTGAAACAGCGTCGGCTGTCCACCACACACAACTCCCAGCAACCGCCCGAAGTAGATGGTCAATCGGTTCAGCTAACTGAAGCGTCCATAGATTACTAGCACACCGTGGGGCAAACTCCATCATGTTGCGAACGACTGTTTCATCGTTTATTTCCATGATCATAGTCTCCACGATATGTCCCGCTAAAAAGTCGCTGCATTGCATCATACGAGTGACAATCGACGCGGCAGACGAAGCTTCACCACCTCTGGCCATGATGTTGTAAGAACACAAACCAATCAACAGGATATTTCCACCTGCCAGGTCCACGCCAGAGGGAAGAGCTAGATGTAAAGCCTCATACTCAGACTGCCGCCACAGCATACCATCCGTGCTGTTGTCTAACACCGCCTTTACCCGACTGCGACCGCTGGAAAACTGAGTCGGTTCGCCCACAGGTAACATTGCCATCAGACTGTCAATAAAAGCTGCACAATACGCCATAAAAGGAGGCCCAGTTGTACCCGGGGCACGCAAGGACTGCCGGTTCAACAGTAGTTCTTCGTCTACTTCATTCTTGACCAGTCTTTCATCAGCCTGAAGCAATCCAATGGCCTTTTCCAAATATCCAGCGTCCAACAAATGTGCTCGCTCAAGCGGTCCAATTGCTGCAACCCTAGCAAACAACTGGAATATCTGATGCATGTACAAGACACCTTCTAAAAGCGTGATTCGCGCCCACAACCCATCTAGAATGTCCATAATATTATGCAACATTGACCCGCTGTCGCATTTGTCGTCACATTCTCCTGCATAGCGTGCCAGGTTATTGACCCGACACGCTAGCAGACTAGAAACGAACAAATCAGTTGTCAGTTTGCGAACATCACTGCTGCTATGAACCAAGAACCGGAAAAGAGTGTGCACCTTGGGCACAAAAAAGCTCAACACGTTCTCAGCGCACTCTCCGCATCCTTGTATAGCTACATTGAGATATTTCAAATGTGAGGCCGCGTTTAAACTGCTGCAGTCCATCTGACTCACATGAACGAGTTGTAGCATATATGTGTCCATAAGCTTGTCATGTAGTGGCAAGTGGGGTTTGTTCCAAAAGGTCTCTACCGAGAGATCCACCGATAGATTTCTAGAAATGTCTCCGAGCTGCTCTGAATTGCCCTCGACATTGCCATGCAACAGAGCTGCCCCAATCGTCTTATCAACGAATGATGCATGCATCACATCTGCTAGACACGCTCGGTAAAACACTGCCTGATTCATTGTGTCAGTGACCCCCTCTTGTAGCCTTTTTGGGACCATGACGTTAGCCTCAGCTGCCGATTGTACAGCCGAAGCTCGCTGATAAAACAGCATATATGCGCTATGTTGCCGCATTACGGAGACAGAGCCCATCACGGCGCTTGGCACCACTTCATATCCGCCAAAAGCCGAACACTCCATTTCATCGGGATTCCAGTCCACAACCTGTTCGTCGTTGAACATCTTCCACGATTCTTGGTCGTCAGCCTTGACTTGTCTCACAAACGAGTAATAGTGTCCAGAGTCAGTGGTTCCCGTGTGTACAATAATCCCCATAAGCTCAAATGGGTCATCCTGCTTGCCCTGGCCACTCTGATTGTTGTTTCCATACTCGCCCATATTGATCGTGCGAGGGAAAGCAAAATAGTCATCAATCTTTCGTCTCTCGTACAATGTTGCGTCATATTCAAATCGATTTAACTGGAAGATGACATTGTCCGAGATACGATCAAGACAAGAGCGTTTACGAGCATCAACCAATGAATCACACACTGAGCAGTGGTACTTGTCATCGCCAGTCATACGTTCGCCCGAGATATATTGCTGGAGGCTTTCTTCCAGCGTACTATGTCCCCGAACTTGGCATGAGACAACTTGGAACACCTCTGATCTCTCTGAAAAGTGTCCGCAAGACTCTCCTCGAATTTGGTGAATGAGACGGCCTTGAAAGAAGCTCTTAAAACGCTCCAAATCGGGAGAGTTGACAAGCTCACCCTCAATGTTAGAAATCAAAACACCGAGGAATTCCTCGGCATCCATTTGGACTGTTGGATCAATCTGCTCATTGTCGAGGTTTGTCAAAGATTGAATAAAGTCATGTGGTGTGATTTCAGTTTCCAACGAAAGCTCTAGGCGTGCAAATAGGCGTTGGAGCTGATCGACAACTTTGCCTTCATAACCACTAGGGATCTGTAGAGAAAAAACCAACTGCCTGAAGCCAGGGTTATTGAAAAGCTGTGCGACTAACGAATTCAAATAACAGGTACTGTGCATGTTTTTCAATCCGATTGCGGTTCCACTCTTGCGTAGAATGCCGGTTAAGTCTCCCACAGAATAAGACCCAACCTTGGACGCGCGAGTATCAGAAAGCATTGACGTCTTCACCGCCCGGGTAAGTAGCCCAGGTAGCATCTCTAATCCATTCAACCAAGCGGGCCATATTTTAATGAGTAGCCCATAAAAGTGTCTTCGATTGCTAATTTCAAGCCACTGTGAGCCACTGATCAGATATCGTTGTCTCTCAAAATTGAACAAAAGTCGATCTGCCACATGCATGGCGAGTTGACTACAACAAAGCTGGTTAGTTACCATTCACCCCAAGATGCACATTTTAACTTACCTAACTAAGTCGCTAGAGGCTGTCACGCCTTGGTGCCAACTGCTAGTGATGGCAAATCCCAGAATATGCAGAGATGAGTTAAATGTCTCATGTGTGTAACCGCGCAACTCAGAAGACATGATCATCATGCTTGACTCTTTAAAAATCTCATTCCGCATGCCCGCCTCATTGATCAAACGTTTGATCAAGTCTCCAGTCACTCTCATGTGAGTTTGACTGCGAACAAGAGTAGGAAGTTCTGTTTTGATGACATTCCACGACAGTCTGCTTAATGGACGATCATTTGCTCGATACTGTAGCTCATCTACAATGGTACCGTTCAATACCGCTATACAGCGCTGGTGAATTGTTGAAGCTGGGGATTGCAAGATACAACTGACAAGTGCCTTGACTCGGACACAAATGTCATCGGTTATACCCTCTATGTTACTAAAGACAGCCATGAACCGGCGGAACGTCCAGTAATAGAGTTTGTATATAGCTTGCGAGGTGGGAGGCGCAGAGCCATCTGCTAAAGACTCGACAATTTGCAAAAAGCCAGACATGAATGTTGCCTGTATTTCCACGTCGATGCGTCCCTTTGCCCGATTAAGCAGTGTTACTGCTGCTTGTATCAATGTCCGTACAAACGTAGAACGACACAACAGCCACTTAAATTTATGCGTATTGTTGCGGAAGCCGTCAGTCGGCAGGTTGTCTTCGAGCTCAGCAGATAGGTAAGACTCCAGATTCCCAAGAATGTGTGTGGTGACTTTGATTGCCCATCGCACCATGGACATATCCGCTTCAGGTATATCTGAGTCTATAGACAGCCCCAAGGTTTGCGAATAGTTGTCGATCATACGAACAACAAAAATACTCTTGAATGGTGAAGGGATAGGAGCCACGATATCAACAGATTCTCCTGACTGCCACATTTTCTTGACCACTTCTGGCGCCGACGCTAATTCAACAAGAACTGAAAATGCCTGGGAGGATACACTAGCAGGATGCTCCAGCAGCTGTATCAGCTTTGGGAGTCTCTGTATGAGGCCATCGGCAAATTTCAGGGGTAATGTCGGTGGCCCTATAGCTCTACGAGGAGACTCCTCACGAACAGATACAGTTACACCATCACACATGATTTCGGATATAGAGAAATCCAGGGTTTGTTGACGGAGGGGAAACAAGACTCCAGACAAAAAGATGCTCACATTCTCATACCGTGTTTGCTCGCGCACACGACGAATGAATGAGCTTATTGTGCTGTTAGATGGGAGCTTGACCTGTCGAGTGCGAGATAATGTAGTACCAGCCGAAGGTAGAATCGTGTAGTCCACAGTAACACACGGACGAAACATGTTCTCCTCTGGCTCATCTGCCACCATTATCGTTGGCAAAGTCTCATCCTTGTACCAGATAATCAGCTCATGAGCGAGAGATAAAAGCCTAGAAAGGCTTTGCTTCTCGCCGCCGTCAAGAAAATCGTCAAGAGCAACAACAAGCTTCTCCATGACTTGGCAATTTCTTTCTATTGAAACGCCGGGGCCGGTAAATACCTGGGCTAGGCATTTTTGGGCTAATTTTCCAACTTCGGGACTTCCCCGAATCATTGTTTTCCACAGCCAGGCTATCAAGGGGATGTATTCACCCTCTGAATTGATTGTAGTGCCACTATCTCTCAATTCCTTGGCCCAGCTCGCAATATTGTGCTCCTCTAAGTGAAAGGGAATAGCAGTGCTGACAAACATGATTACACTCATGCTACACACTTCAGGTGGAATCCGAATGACTACATCCAACAAACACGCTTTGATAAATGGGATCTTGTCCGCGCTGTTTTGTTTCGTAGACCTAGTAAAAACAGACCACGGAGTATCGCTGGTGGGCGGGATCGCCTCGCGAGGCCCAAAGAATGTGACTAGCAATGACTCAACGTCCCAAACGTCGTTGGGAACTGTAGTTATAATCTTTTGAATGATGGGCGAAGCTGGATGTGAAAGCCCGGATTGATGGGGTGGCATCAAATCCAATCTTTTGACGATGTTAGGAAGGATCTCCACGTTTTGGACCAAACGTGACACAACCCCGGTGGGACAATCTGCGTTCACCATCGCAGATAACACAGCGTGGTAACCTAGAGCAAGACCACTATCTTTTCCCGCAGCAGAAATGCACTGATCCAAAAGAGTATCCTGAATTTCCTGTGGTAGTTCAGACCACTTGAATGCAGCTAGGCCATTTATGGAAGCATCATAAAACAGACGAGCGTCACAAGATGGTGTAGCTTCATCCAGAGCAACTTTGACCAATTCAGCGAAAAGGCTAACAAGCTGTGACACAAGTTCTAGATCTCTGGTATATCGACCAACAAGACCCGTCGCAAGATCCACGGTGGCTTCTAATAATAGTCCCATATTTTCCTTGCCATATGAGAAATTGGTCGACAAGGTGCGGATGACATAACATGAAAGCTCGGCATCCATGGAATTCTGAGCCTCTACTAGCATGTAAGTGAGATTGAGGCGGCTACTGAGTGGGACCTCTTCCTGGCAAACGATATCGAACAGGTGGTCCAAATGGCTCTTAGCAAAGGCTTCGGAGAAAATTGCATCACTAATGATAAGCCCACCCACACGAATGGTGTCTACCTGCAAACCCCATCGGCAACTATGCTCAAGCA
The DNA here is from genome assembly GCA_000712465.1 of Huntiella moniliformis. Lineage (NCBI taxonomy): Eukaryota > Fungi > Ascomycota > Sordariomycetes > Microascales > Ceratocystidaceae > Huntiella > Huntiella moniliformis. The sequence goes on from JMSH01000069.1 coordinate 36,677, forward strand.
ATCTGGAGGATAGAATTTGTCGGTATAATGAGCCAAGCAAATGGGAAACCAAGTCAGGGTGGCAAGCCATCACCGTATTTTTAAAGCGTATCAAATTCATGTACAGCATATGACCAATGAGATCAAAATGTTCTGGTGATTTGTCGATTAGTGATGAGCAAAGGTCAACCATAACGTGCGATGCCAGGTAAGCCATGACACAGGGAGGTTTTATGGTGTGATCCTTGGTGAGGGTATTGACCAATTCGGCGAATTCGTCGCAGGTTGAGAACCATGGAGTTTCCTCTATTGTAGAGCATATGATAGCGATTACATTGTGCGCATGCGAGTAACCCATGATTTCTTTGTCGGTGCCAGACTCAACCGGTGGCATATCCTTTATGATGGACATAAGTTTCCAGACTCGTTGCACACATGACTTTTTGAGTAAGTCTACAGCCAGCCCGTCATCGGCATCGTGAGAAATCAAACGCTCGATGGTACATATTAGATTCAAATTCAAGTAGGCAAATGTGATGCAAACGGAAGGTATTGGTCTAGGCGACAACGAGACCAGACAGGATAAATCGAGGAATCGATCTACAGTGCCGTCTGCCATGCCAAGGGTATCCCCAAACTCAGTTACTATGAGACGCCAATGTCTAATAGAGACTTCTGTCGTGGCAGCAGGGTTTGACAGAAGTAGGGCGATCTTTAGAGTGGTGTCAAACATTGTAAGGGCAACTGATTTGTCGGGACGGCTACCATGGGATGAAGAGTTGAGAGCCTGGCTGAAGACATCGAGCTCGACGTCAAGAGTGCGAGCTGTCGCACACATGCAAGTGTGACAAAGGTTCGAAGGTTTTACCGAGCTTTCGTCCTCCCGGTTTATACTAATATGTGTTAATGTACTAATCTTGATTTAATCTGGAAATTTTAGTACTTACAGGACCTGCACGCCATGAACCATTAACCGGGCCACATTATCCCACACTTGTGAGAAACTCTGCAACGAGTCCCAAACCGCCGCGATATCTGATATTTTTGCCCACGACAGCCATTCCGCCAGCCAGTCTCTAACACTCACCACATCATTGTAGCAAGGCGCCCAATCTGTGGTGAGACTTTTCTCAATCAACTGAGCCAAAAGCTCGTACCAAGACGATGTGGGGTCCTCCATAATGACGTCACCGGTCAAACTGGCAGCTCTTGAGTCAGTTGGTGAGACATTTGAAGCTACTGGGGCCTCAGCAGACACAGTCTCTAAGGGTTTACTGTTTCCGGTAGGAATTTTGGAAGTGAGCCCGGTGCTGTTGGAAGCGACGGGGCCCCGAGACACAAAGGGATCATCGTCGGGGGCATCTGTGCTTGCTGCAACGTCTGGATGTTGCAATGGGCTCACATGTGGTGGTGAGTTGGTTGGGGCTGCGACGGCATTTGCGGGTGATGACCCCACGACTAACGGCGACGATAACGAAGCAGACGTCGATGGAGCACTGTACTCTGCGGAATCGGGTGATGGTGAGAGAACATGGTCGTCTGATTCACAAAGCCCTAGACGTCTGCGCTTCCGCGGCTCACCCAGATAGGCACACGAGGCTTTCCGGGGTATCGCTTGCTTGTTGTCTACAGGGGATTCGGTAGACGGCGGTGGGTCGACAGATGGTGGTTTCAGGGATCCGGATGTGGAGAATTCTGGGTCTTGATTCGCCATGGTGGTGACAGTCAAGGCCGAGCGAACAAGCCCGTGCTACCAACAGTGCAGGATTTAGGATATGGCCGGCCCAGTTGAGTTATGTGGGTATCTTCTGACGAGAGAGAATAAAGTAATTAGAGGGAGAACCAGAGGAGGGCCGGAAAATGCAGATTGAAGGGTGCCAGGGGGTTTGAATCAAGAAGCAAATGCAAACTTACCATGTACCATAAACAAGCGAGAAACGAGGCACAATAGACCCAGTAGAATCGCAGCCAAGCAGCGAAAAAGACTTGTTTGCGCTAGACAGAAAGGTAAAATTGGGTTACGCCTACAAAAACGTGAAATTGAGTAAAAAATCAATCACCAATTGCTTCTATCCGGGCGGCTACAAATAACAGAACCAACAAGCAGCAATGCAACGGAAGGCGAATGCGAACAATCTGATGGTCACTGGTAGCTTGGAGCTTTGATAGCTCAGGTGAAATAAAGCGCAATGGCGACGATGATGAAAGTTGATTTGGTAGAAGCGCAAACCTGGAAGGGAGAAAAGAAAGAGCACAAGGCCGTGAAAGATGAACTGAGATGTACTGCTTTAAAAGTACTTGTTAGACAGGTCATTTAAAAAAAACTCGACAAACAAATGTAACAAGAGAAGGACATCTAAGACGGACAAATAGACTTTTTTGAGTTAAGCTCAAAATATTAAAGAGATGTGTGAGTTGCAGTTAGAGAAATCGCAACGAATGGGCTACTTCATGAAAATGCACTTAATTCTTCCTTGTTTACTATTGAATTCATCAACTCAAAAACGGGAAGTGTCGTAGGTGGTTTGTAAAGGGTTAGGGTTTACATAAAGGCGAATTAGACAAGACCAGATATTTTGGCTACAAAAGGCAACAAATAGTTGCCACGGCCTTTTTCAAAGCCAATTAAATGAACAAGTACTCAAAGTGTGTATAACAAGTTTTCAAACCGATCATTGTCAGCACCCCGCATCTCCTTCTCCATGGGTATCGCCCAAACCAACGCACGCCACTCATCTCTGTGGCGTACAGCGGTCTCGTTAACCCTGTGGCTTCCAATTTGACCAATTAGCGTTGACCAATTCGCGCATACGTCATAGGCTACTACTACAAGGTTTATAGCTCAATGTGAAGGGTATGACGTCGGGCGAGATCCCTATCCCGTCGCAAGTAACCGTCCATATCTCAAAATCTGCTGAAATGGTCCAACTCAAGCAGCCTTCCGCACTGAGACTCGTCTGGTACCGATGGAAAGCCATTAATTTCCCTTGGCGCAAACACGTCTTTGTTGGTCTGTCATATCATCTTCATCCACCCCACTTCACACTAAACTAACTCCTGAAACATTTCTACTTCGCCACTTCCAGGCTATGACCTCCACGGAAACACTTTCTGGCACTTCCACCCGCCCGGAATTCACGTCGCCCGCCGTCTTATGATACCGCCTGCCGGAACTCACCACTCATCAGTCACCGTCATCCCATCTTGGCACCAATGGCTACGTAGCGCCCGCCGGGACCCGCCCACGATTGCCGAACAACTGGAGGATGTTGCACGGCAAGAAAAGACAGCAGCCTTGGCGCATCGAGCAGATCAGAGATGGGAGGCGCAGGGTCGTCTGGATCAGTTGAGTCCCGAGGAGCAGAGGGTCGTGTGGGGTACCCAGCAACTTCTAAGGGCGGCCGAACAGGGACGGATGACGTCAGGCGTGGAGGAAGCGCTACAGGCCGGAGACAAGGATGCTGCAGAGAAAAAGGCCATCCCCGCGCAAACCCCCTCTAGCGAAGACCGATCCAAAGCCCCACTTGATGCTAAAGTCGCAGATCCTTGGACGGCTGCCAAATCTTCCAACCCCGGCTGGCAGCCTGCCAACTGGAATCCTCCTACCGCCAGTCCTTCCTCTAAGCGCCACTGATATCAGCCCATCTACAGCTGTTATCGTATCCTATTACAGATATCAACCCCAGACACAGAATCCCTTGTCTTGTACAACAGTAAAGCACATGTAATGTATATATATCACTACTCTAATCAACTCTCCATGTTTGCCAATAACGTCCCAACCCGGATTTCTGCCTCACCTAGAAACATGCGTTCCGTGTCCATTACTCTCTTCCCCTTGCGTGCTCCAATCTTCTTTATCCTAGCTTCCAACCCCACGGTAACGTTCTTTCGCAAGGTGTCAGTCACTTCGAGTTCTTCGTTAAGAGACAGAGCAATAAGGGCTTGCTCGCAGATATGTTGTAATTGTGCATTATCCCTTGGTGCCACTGAGACTGCAGCATGTGGTAGATAACACTTCTCAAGAATCTTCTGGTTCAGCCCACCCAGGACGGCGACGTCACGGTCAACCTTGCCCGGACGGATATGCCCCCCTGGTAACAACTGATTGAACAGCTCATTGAGTAGGTATAGATACCCCCCCCTAGTTAGTTCTGTAGTTGAAAATCTTGTGAAAGCTTGAAATGTGACGAAAGGTGTCTGGCGGATGTCCCGAGCCAAATCCTCCCAGTAGTAGTCGATATCTACAAATTCATCTGGGAAGAACAAAGCCAGATTAGACAAAAGTGACATTAATCTCAGTCGCATAGGGACTGACTCGCCAAACCGTTCTACGTTCCTTATTGCCAAATAGATGTCGTCGGCTTCATTAAAGCCCCCGTCATCAAATAATTCGTCATGAAGGTCGGACTGATTAGCGTCATCGCCGTCGCTCTCGTCACTATCGTAGTCCCCAAAATTGCCGTTTTCAAGGTCCATCAACGCCCTTCTCTTCCGGTGCTCAGCTTTGTCGCCGAGGGCTTTCGTCTCCCGTGGGAAAATCTCGGGAAAAACGGTAGACGAGCCATTTTTGCCGTCAGCCAAGAGAGCTTTTTTTATCATTTTGAAGCCGGAGTTTCGTGCAGTATTACCTGAGATGTAGGAATATAACAGAGTTTGTTGCATGGCTACAATTGCGTCCTTATGCGTCAGCTGCTCGGTCAGTATCTTATGTTCTTCCCAATCGCGTTCGAGGACATCTGCCATGAATTCTAGCCAGACGCGCCAACAGTCCCATCTGTCAGGATATAAAACACTGCAGTTGAAAGCCCAACCAACAACTCCCCAAAAATCACCCTGGTTATTCCACATGTTTAATTCCTTTGCTGCATGTCCACCAATCCAATCCTCTTCCGCCTCTGCCGGAAAATCCACAGTGCCTGGGGTTCCTCCTCCCCCGCCATCCTCTCCACTATTCTCTGGTCTTATAATTGGCATTCTGATTGTGCGATTACGCCGTGGGGTCGATAGCGTTTTAAATTGGAATGCCTCTGCAAAGTTGCCACCGATGGCTCCTGTCAAATCCAAGAGATCCCGGAGGTAACTTTGTGCCATGGTGGAGGCCTGACGAACTTCCGGGGTGTCTGCTCGCGTGGTAGTTCGTGGTGACACCATAAGGCTACTCAGGAACGCGAGGTGAGACGGTGGCGGGAGAAAGGGGATAGAAGTGTCCGTGGCAAGAGTGTTGATGAGAAGCGTAAGAGCAAGTGGATCTAGGTAGTGTTAGTGGATTCATTTTGCCGAAAGGAGTAGATAAGACTTACAGAGTTGTTCTTCGAAATAAATATGGATCTGATTCTTCAGCGGCCGCGGAAGCGGACGTGTTGATGCATATGTTGTGGCCATCTTGGTAATATATGTACTCGGTTACAATAAGGCTGAATTTGGAACCGATGGCGATTATTGAAAGTTAAAATCCTTTGATAATTGGTTTAGGGAAACACTGGAAAAATCCCATCGGTAGTTGAGCATCATCTCATTTCTGATGATTGCCTGTTTCTTCCATCATACAGTTGTGAGTGGTCATGTCATTTAACCCTTGCCATATCAACCCTACCAGTGACCGCGACATGTCTATCGCTAAATCGGCACCCACATGGGCAAGCGACCTATCAGAGTTAAAAAGAGGTGGAAAACACCATAACATCCACCAAAGTTAAAACATTCAAAGAACACCACCTCCACACAGAGGCATCACCAGCAAAAACCCAATGATGCCTTTTCAATGTAAAATAGCCTTACATGAAGTTTGCAAGGTGAACCCTAGTAGTTCGTAGGCAAATGTGAGGCGGTGTTATGCCTTACACCAAAACTGTGAAGCAAAAAAGGCAGCGGAGACACCGGAATAGCGGTAAGAGAAAAGGCGTAATGAGGCCACTCATGATATTTATTGAGTTTCATTGCACTTCACTGTTTTGTCAACTTCTTTTTTTTCATTCGCCATGTCAGATGTCGCGTAAGTCATAGGCGAGGCGGTGATGCATCGTTGGCGTGGCCGACCATATTCACACAGGCTATGCGTACCCACAAGTTTGTTCTCATTCATTGTGTCACCAAAATTCATGCGGTTGCCAAAGGGGTTACAACCATCTACCAATGAACCTGCTACTAGGTAAAGTCACGAAAATCACTAACGAAGAATATTATCCCAGGCCAAGGAATATATTTATAAGATGTCTAAAAAGAGAGCCTGCTCAGCAAGTAAGGAAAGTAAAGAACGTGAGACGTGAGTCGGAAATGCTAAAAAGCAAAGCAACAAATCATTCTAAATCGAGCACAGAAACAGACAAGTGGGGAAGACAACAGTCAACGCTTTACAGCAGATGCTTTCTAGAACAGACAAGCAGGTATTAGTAGGAGGCATTGTCAGTGAAGAGAACAGAAGATGAAGAACTTACAGGCGGTACCGTCATCAATACTCTCACCACCCTCGTCATCATTGCGTTCAAAGTGGACGGTCTGCGCGGTGTTCTGTTTGGGTGTTAGTGGGGATCTTTGTGGAAGTGACATTCACGAAGATGCTTACCTGAGCGACGGTGGTAGCATTGAAAGCAGCACCAGTAGAGGTGCTGTTAGAAGAGCGTGTGTTCTTGATGAAGGCAGGCATTGTGGTAAGAGGATAATGGATTGAACAGTTGATAGAAGAGTGGTTTGAAGAGTTGTTTGGAGAGTTGAGTGGTGAAGAGTGTGATGATGGAGATTAAACAAACAGACCAACATACCGGAGAACCATCAACTCTTTATACATCTCATTATTTCTCAGACCGACACAAAGGGTAGCTATGAAACACTTCAGTAAATCACCCAAATTATCAAGATACAGCCCATATGACTGCCTCTGCCAACTCAAAGCAGGCGTCAGCCTACCACTCCACCAACTCAGTTACGTAGATGCCGCCTTTGAAAGTCTTTGAGTGATGGAAATGACGATACCATACTTCGTACACCGTCAACCACAAGAGCAAATTTACAAAAAGGCAAACTAGTGACGAAGTTGAGAATTCCAAAATCACCTAAGACGGCGGTGTACAGAAATATCGATTACATTGGGCAGATTAGGTACAAATTTCCTTCACATGATGTAAATCTCCGAGTTGTCTACGTCCGGTGAGAAGGGTCAAAGGAGACTAACCGTCATCACACACTCGCCTTTACTTGACCGCCTCGTCAACATCAACACATGATCCGGAGATCAATCCATGATTACAGCCTCACCCAAATCACAACCCGCTTACATTCTCACAAATATACTCTTTCATTGTAGGCGCCGTACACACCGCCGATTGCCTGGTGATGAGATGTCGGCAAAGCCTGTACGACTACGACTGTGCCAAAGGAGGCAACCCCATGCATCGCCTCCGAGAACTTGGATTTGTGTAGAAACCCATACTCCCCATGTGGCAGCCCAGAGGAAGATGGCAGCTATAGAGAGGGGTAAATCATGACAGATGGATCGTCTGGGGAGGGGGGCGTCTCCATTTAGTAGTAGGATCGTTGATATAACGCCATAGATTGGATGAACTGAGGCAAAGAGGATCTGAAAGATAGTTACAATCCTGACAGACTATAACCCAGAAGTCAGGGCAGTGTCACCTACTTATGTACATTTCCACATGTTGGGCAATACCAAACCGCCTCTTTGTTTGAGGGGAACGTAGCATCCGATCAAAGCCGCCTTTAGATTCGGTATTCAGAATTGGGAAGCAATTTACATATATATATATATATAGTATTTACAATAATCCCCCACCCTATAAATACATAAACTTTTGCCTGAAAATAACTGTCGGGAAAAGAAAAAAAGCCCCAAATCAGCCCATCATAAAAAAGCCAACTAGTTCAAGCCTTCCAAACCCGGCTCCCTCGATCTCCATACAGAGTAACAAGAAAACCTCTTCATTAGTCTTGCCAGAATTTGACCCACAACGAGATACATACAAGTCCATCATAGTCTAACGGCGTAGATGGCCTCTCATATCATTTTGGGTTGATTATTCTTGCGTAAAAGTGTAAAGAGGAAAAGGAATCAGAAGCAAGACACCTATCGAAAAAAAATCCATCTTTTTACTGCAAAAAAGAAGCTTGGTCTAGACCCACATGATGTGGAGCTAACCCCGTCACGTGACTCGTACAACGCAAGGCGATTATAAATTGAATCACAATTCGCAGATTATCAAAACACTTTTCTTCTTCCTCCCCCATCACAATTTTCAGTTTCACAACCCAGCAAAAATCCAACTTGATTTGCGCGCCAATTCGGCCAGTACGCCCTCTCGCCGGCTGGTTCCCTCGACTAAATCCAGTCCAACTCACCCAGCCCGCCGGCTCTTGGCCCCCTTATTGAAAATTGCCTATTAACATAGAATTTTATCGTGACATGTCCATTCTGGCTTCGATATTTTGCTAGACACCCCACGAAATGCCTACTTCTTGAGACTTTCCCTATTCTCTTGGTGTTACTTATTCTTTTTCGTTCGTATGTGGGAGATTAAAAACATGGTCTAGACAACCAGTCCGTTCCACCCTGATGGCGTAGAGTTATTGTATTAGTGCGCCAATCGGGACTAAAACCGGATAAACATTTCTATTTCATGTATTTTGACTTTTGTCCATTCATGCATACTCGTGTTATTTTGAATGTATGTATGTAGATGAAGTTTTTCTGGAGTCTGTGCCCCACTTCATAGGGTTATCTGAAAGTGACTCTAGGGTAATCAACATGTAAGCTCAACTGACGACACAACTTTGTTTTGCCACTAAACACATACATACTACAACACAAATGGTACAGATGTTAATCATCACAACGTTTTCTGTACAAAGTTAGTGGTGGCGATTTTCTTCACCTGGCTTACACCTGAAACAAGTCAACCTATCTTCACAGTTTGCGTGACCTGAGTCAGGTATTACACAACCTCCTTGTCCATCATAATGTGTTCTATACGCATATCAAGTCAATTATTACATATGAAAAACCATAAGTCTAGTACCCACCAACCCAGAAACACCAACAAATGTCTATACAAAAAGCCCTTAAAACACACTATACACAAAATCATTTACCTTGGCCGAAAAGGCTATCCCAAATATCGTTGACACGCGGTGCCTCATATATGTACTGTTCGCAACGGAAGGAAAACAGGAACCGGAACATCAGACAACCTGAGAATATTCTTTGAGGATCCTTCATTCCCATAAGGCTGAATTCGCTTTCTAGAATTTCCTCCGGTTGAGGTTCTGCTGCCGATATATTTGCGACAAGGTTGTCTAGAAATATTGTCAGTATTATGTTCATCAGCTTTGTAACGCTTTAGTGATTACATACTGTCAAGCAAGTCTCTCAAATACACTACCAAGGCTTGATCATCTTTGTCGTCAAAAACATGTGGTTCGCCGTCCCAGTAAGATGGAGCAAGAGGGTTCATAGCCGTGGGTTTATCCGGTTTTTCTTTTGGGCTTTGCGCTCCCCTCTTTCGAGATTCCGGTGCCTTACTCGGGGATGCCACAGGTGGAGGCTTATATCCAATGAACGAGCCAAAAACTCGATGGAAGTAGCTGACGAAACACACGAATGGTTGGTTGTCAACTTCATAACATTGCTTAAACACTTCCTTGGTGCTATGCACATGACCAGTGCCTTTCTCTCTGGTCGCAAGATTGTTCGAGGCCGCACGAAAGATCATCGAAACCTGCACCATCTCCAGCGTCACGCAGAATACCAAGAACGCAGCTGTAATCGGCATCCAAAGAGCGGCGCTTCTTTGTTTAACACCACGCCCGAGATGTTCGTAGAACGTGCTAATCTCTTCTTGAATCAGAGCCTCTACATGAACTTTGATGTGCTGATTGAGGAGGGCCGATGTCATTCCAGCGCGTTTGGCGGTGTCGACTGTGATATTGTGCTCTTTCAGAGTGGCCAAACAGTCGGGCGTGAAAACAATTGCGCGTCCGAGAACATAGTGAAGGGCTAAGATCTTCATAGCGCTTCTAAGGATGTCCCACCCACAGTCCATCCGGCGATGTCTGATACGACGTTCGTATCCTGCTACCTTCTTAAGGAGTTGAATACCCAACCGGTCTATGCCAATGTGATCAAAGACGCAGATAAAATCCTGTTCATTCAAAAGATCATCAACGTATTGTCTGACGTGTTGTTTAATAGCTTTGAATGATTCAAGCGCGCACCCGATGGGAAGAGTTTTCTCTTGGTATAGGAAGACTTTGCCATTTCTTTCTTTCGTGTGTTTAGTGATATAAGTAAGGTGATCACCCCTTGGCTGGAAAATGCCGGCGTCAAACTCCAATATGTTTTTTGGCCTTCGGACGATACGCATTGAAATACGGAGAGGTGTAGATGTAAAGCGTGTGATGTGTAGATTGAGAGACGTTCTCACTTCAGACTCCTTCAAATCGCGTGTCAAAAACTGGGGCCTGAGGATAAAGATAAAGCTATCAAACTTGAAGCAGATATTGGGAATTTGCCCTCTGAGACGCCCCTGAAGCTTCATTTGCTGAGAATTACGATATCTTCCACAGCTATCGCAGCTGCAGGCCTTCGTCTGAGGGTCTACATATAGGCCCACACAGGCAACCTTGCGGAAGTTACAGTCGACGCAAGCCCCAACCTTTCGTGTTTCATTGGCTGCCCTTTTTGTGTCTTCGTCCAATGGTTTACTTCGACGAGCACGCTTTGGATTTCTTTCGTTTATGGTGACGGCGTCTTTGAAGTTGGTAGCATCTTTGTGTTCCCATTCTAATTGTTTTCGCTTCTGTCCTGCTTTTGGTTGTCGTTTACTTTGCTTTGCATTTGACAACGGGATGACTTTGTTCGACCGGACGTTAGCTGGTCGACTGGGAAGCTGTGCCGGCTGGGAAAGAGGATGACACTGATGATGTTGGTGGTGTTGAGGGTCCATTCCGCGATACTGGAAATCTTGATGAGTTGAATGGTCTGGAACACCGTAGTATGATTGAAATATCGTTGTAGGGACTTGGTTCAGGGTAGAATGAATAAGATCGTACGAAGTAATACTGCCATTGCCTGTGAAGACCATACTCTTCTGTGCGCTAGAGCTTGCCATTTCGGGGGAAGGGTGCCTTGGAAAGCTGTTGAGACTTTTCACGCCCGGTGAAGGCAGGACGTTTGATCGGGGAACAAGTTGTGTTTCTATAATGCATTAGTACAATATCACTCATGACATATATTTGTGTAGCTAAAGCACTTACCAGTAGGCATGATCACATCGTTGTCGTTTCCTGGCGAAGACATGGAAACCGTAGTCCATTTTTGCGAGAACTGTTGGCCAAACTGGGCAGCTACAGCTTCGTTGGTGATGCTGATTGGAGCATCTAGCACTCTGGAAAGTGAGACGATCGAGGGACTTGGTGATGGTACCTCCACATAGGAGCTATTTTCGGTAAAACAGCGAAATGAAAAGGGAGATTCTTCTCTGGTAGAGAGGCAAAACAGGTGTGCAGCCGTGTCTATATTGTGATGTAGTGCCATAGTGTAGATTCGTGTAGTTATAGTGTTGATGAACAAGAAGGATAGAAAAATGATAAAACAGACAAGTCTGAAAGAGTCAAGTTCGCGACGACACAGAAATATTCCGTGAGAATCGCACGTCGCAAAGATCTGATAGAAGAGAAGAACAACGGAGAATAGAAAGTGAAGAACAAAAAGGACAAGAAAACTGCAAAATGCAGAAACGTTGGGGTCCAAAAAGAACGACGGTGTAAGCAAAAAAGTGATCTGCCGCGAAAGAATAGAAACAGGGCAATTATCAATGTTATATTATCAACAGACACTCATGTATGGTTGCTTTTTGGGGCGTAGAAAGAGGCGGGGTTAGCTGATGGAGCGGCACGCAGGACGTTTATATATTCAAGCAGCTGGGAATGGATGGACTCATTAATCAGTACTTTCAGCGCTGGAGAAACGCTAATATGCACGAACATTCGTGCGTAACTATTTGTCTACAACTCTACATGTAAGTCGGGTAACGACTGCAAGTAAAGCCAGAAATATTGCAACCAACAGGTCCTTTCTACAAAGGAATACACTTGTTTGCACCGCGCCGCGCAAGTCTCTCGGTACTACGCACAACAGGAGAGAATCGATATCAACTGATGCCTAATCCAATGCTCATATGCTTCCTCATTTACTGTACTTGCATCGCTTAGTTCATGCATAGAGAAGCGGGTCAATTTGGATGCTGTTCAGCTAGCGCATCCTATTATGATGAACCGGCCGGTTGAGGTTGCGGCGTCGACGATACACGGAGTAAGTATGTATGTACATATGTATTGGACCATTCAGAAAAACGCCCGCATTACAAAAAATTCAGGCTTACAAGCTCAACTCAAGCTTCAGTTAATGCAGCTTTGCCTCTGTATCGCACAAAACATATATGGCTGTACACAAATTCACATGCGTACAATGTCACGGCCTCACGATTACTTTGTACTCCCGACAGCTATCAAATGAACGTCATTGTCAAAAAGAGCTTATTTCCTTGTCAGTGCCCAATCGACAAGGAATTCTCTGGTCCAAGCCACGCTTAAAGCCCCCGCACAAACTGACAACACATGCCGCCAGATCACATCATCTCCAAATAAAGTTTAAACAACTCTATTAAACTCTACCTTACGTGCGTCTATGGCACCAAGCACTACAAAGCTACAAAGACCTTGACACTGCCATACATGAGTTCCAAACAGATCGTCTTTCTCGGCATGTCTTGCCTCGGACCGGCTCTTTCCTTCTCTACCCTGGGTTGTCTTACCCGGTATAACACGATATAAAATGTAATTGTAAAATTGCGATTTCTTCGCCTCTAAATGCACACGAACATGCGTTATACATGATGCGGGGTCTTTATGTTAACGTATGTAAACAACTTCCACTAACACAAACGTATGTGCGACATGATTGAAATCAAGTTCCGTTGTCTTGTTTGCTATGTGTATCCAGCCTCAATGTCAGCATTGTCAAGAACCAAGAAAACATATTAGATAGAATACCCAATTTTGAATCTAAGCTTCTTCCCCGCCAAACCAGCCCAACCCAAAGTACATGCAGACCCCCAAACAAAACGTCGCCCTGACTCTCTGGAATCCTCCGCCAACGCATTCAAAAATCCCACCCACCTTTGTCGTCGCAACCAAAGTTACATCTCGCACTCCCGTATTCAACCCAATCGTGCAACTCAACCCATCGCCAAACAACTATCTCAATTGTTTCTCCAAGTTTGTCTGGCTGTTCATTACCTGTATGTAGATAAGCTTATACGGCCCGGTTGGTTCCAGGAAATGAAACAAAACAGGCCATTATCATGAATTGACGTCACCTTGCTGTGTACAATCTAAACCCGTCTTCAGCACGTCCTTGACTTATTGAAACAAACAGTAAGATCGGGGGATGGGGCGGGGAGGGCCTCAGCTCCGCGTACCCATGCCGCATTTGTATTCTTGCGTACATACGTATGTATGTGTGTACATATGTACATATGATGGCAAAATACGCACCGGGCTCAATATGGAATGCCAAAACATTTGTAAGTGTCACCAAACTTATATTTTGACTTTAAACTTTAAAGTGAGTCACCCTCCAAACGGGTTTAACAACATGCCCAATCTCTACGAATCATACAATTCACCGGTCGGAAAATTCACATCTCATCTCGTGTCACGTTCACCAAACTGTAAGGAACGACATGTGTATATCACAACTTATACGAACAAAAGACTAGGGAAACATACAAATATTACATTCTGTTATTGATCTGAGAAAATAAATACATATTCTTCCTGGTCAAAGGCTCTTCTAAATCAACGCTCTAAATGTCGTCATAATGCTGGCTCAACGACCCGCCAAACGATGCACGCACGTACACATACACTGCACTGCGCTCACGAGACCTTCTGCAAAGATGACTAAAAAAGAAAACAATTGCTCCCCTGTGTTGTCTATGTGAATTCCAAATCCTCCACTGGCCAAACTGGTACTGTCGCAGTGGCTTCACATTGGCGGACAACCCGGGAGGGTGAGATGTCCACCACACTCTGTGGTCGATGGTCGTAATAGTTTTGATGCATTTTTTTTTCTGGCCCCAACTCAAGGCCTGTTCTGTCGAGGCAACTCCCACACTGCAGACCGGATAGTCATCGGTCAGCCACCAAACACCTCCTATTTTAACACCCAACAAAAAGCAACACGGGAACAGAAAAACAAGATCCCCATTGTGAACGCCGTAACAACCTATCATCGACTCCTCCATTCGCCATGTTTAAGAACTCGGAATTCGGAATTGAACAAAGGAGTCCAGGGCATCCTGATTTTGCGTCAAGGATTCTAACACCCTGGCTATGTCCGCTGTTAAGGCGCATCTAGAGCAGGAACAGACCGTCCATCAGTACCAACCTTCTGAATCAATGTAATTGAACACAAAGTTCACATGCCGCGGGCCAGGGGAAAGAACTATGACGATTTAGCGTCCCTAAAGTTAAAATCCAAGTAGGATACCGTGAATCGCCCGCCCGTGTAAAACAATGGTACTGGTTTGACCTTTGCGGCATCGCTTTTACGGGCTGAAAATAAAAGCCGTAATAGCTAAGGTAGTTGGAACAATTTATAGGGTACTTGCATTCGTGAGGCTAACGTGTAGTTTAGACAGTGACAAGATCTCTGACAGCCACACTTAGTCAAACGAAACTTGGAGGCGCCAAAATGACACCAAAGTATTGACAGAGTCAAGTGGGTATGTACATGGCTGCTGCGAATACCTGCTGCGGGAAGTTGACAATGAAAGAAGAGCTGACCTTCTATAGAGCCAGGACAGGACGATAGAACACTACGCAGGGCAGTACACAACAAAAAAAGAAGCTGGGCTTATCCCACCGAAGGAGTCCCCCAAAGAGAAACGAAGAAAAAGAAACAAACAAACAATGGTCTAAGTAATAAATCATGTCGACTTTTTGTAGTTCAATGGAGCAAAGTACAGGCTAATATATGCCAATTTGCTCCATTTGACCGACTCGCACTTGAGCCTGGTCGAGCGCGCCAGGGATGCAACAGGTGCGCGCTACTCCCGTCCCATCAGTGACGTTCATGTAGCCAATGGCCCACATGTGCAACGTCAACTCGTTAGAACAGGAGCGAAGGAACCGCGGGTTAGCGGCAAGTATTCAACTCCGGAATCGGGCAGCAGCACGATCCTGGATTTGCTTCTCCGTTGAGACGTACAAACGGTCAAGGTAGTCCATAGCTGAAGCGTCCTTCAAAATCTTGGCCACCTGGATACCAGCCGAAATCAGTTGAAGAATGTTACGGTCGTCCTTGAGTGGGCGACTCTGATGCTTTGAGGCGTGTCTCATCTCAAGGGAGTTCTCGAGTACAGTGACAAACTGCTTGATTTGGCCGTTGTATAACACGCGAGCGGGAATCCGGCGCTTCGTCGCAAGACGCTTCAACAAATATACCCACTCAGTCCATTCACGATCTTGAGGTCTCTCGACTGGGCGCATGTCGTTGGTCAGAGGAATAGGGAACTGGTACTTGGCAACAAAATCGTAGGCACACTGAGACAGACGATCGTTGACTTGGTTCAGGACATTGTCTTGTTCTTGTACCAATAGGTTTGTTGGTAAATGAGGAAGCTCTCTCTCTTGGCGAGCGATGTAGTCCGCCGGTGGACGTTGCAGAAATTGATGTGGTCCATCAAACTCGTCCCGGTTCGAGGGTCTACGCTGCGAACGTTTAGGGGGACCGTTGGTCTTGCTAGGCATACCTGCCCCAGAGCCGTTGTCCAAAGCATAGTCGGTGAGAGGGCTAGTCAGAATGTCGTCGACGTTGTCGCTAGGAGAGTAACGATCATTTTCCCACTGAGCGGTGGCACTACCGGGCTGGAATCCGGTAAAGGGCGGCGGGGTGTTGGTGAAGGGCGCAGCCGTGGCAGGAGACGGGGTGGCATAAGTAGGGAATGTAGGATAAGTGGCATTATCGGCAGCCCTAAGCATATGGCTCGGTGTGCCTACTGGGACGGAGTACACACTTCCGTTGATGGAAGGCCCGGCGGGTGCGGCCGAAGTCGGGGCACTGAAGTACTGGTAGTTAGCGTACACGTTGGAGTTGAAGCCAGACATTGTTGCTCGGGAAGATGTGTTGCTATGAAAGGAAAGAAGAAATATGAAAAGGAAGAAGCTCAACAGACAATCACAAAGGCTGGACGGAAGCAGCAGGGTTCAATAATAAAGGGAAGGATGGGGAGGGGTGAAGGGGTGCTCCGCTATATACCAAGGCCACATCGGGCAAACAGTAACCTGCGAGGGACAGGATGCGAGAGCCACCGCCATGATCGGAATATGGAATCAAGGATGGGTCTAACTTACTTGTTCTGCCACAGCGTGGGATCGAAGTGATAAGGCTTATTTTCTGCGACATACAGTGGGCTATCCGATAAGATGAATGTAAGTATATATGAACGTGAGTCTCATCCTGCGAACACAAGCAGCAATGCGCCAGAGTTTGCGCCTGTGTTATTCGGTGAAATAGAAGAAAATGCGACAATCAGTGTATCTCCGAGCCGAACGAAGAATCCTGATGAAATTCTGCGCATGCCAACACAAGACCCGCGAGAACGGTCCTGACTGACAAAACATGGCAAATACACAATACGAAGCGGTGGACCAGTGCAGGCGCCAATATTTGCCATGTTAGGCCGGGTCTGTCAGGAACGCGGGACCGAGGCGCCGCAGGTGACATAATTCTTGAAAGGGCGTTTTTTTTCCCTGCAGGTGACGGCGGTGCGCGACGGATGACGGCACAACGACAGGCTGGCGACTGGGAAAACTCATGAATGCACATATCATGTCAACACATGGTTGCATCACAGTTGCTTACCTTCTAGTAGGCACAGGCGGTCCCCCCCATGGGTTGTTGACTGCGGCCGGAGGCACTTGGCTATAGTAGTCGGGGGTCTTGAGATCTTTGCGGTTCATGGCTGCTGACGTGCTGAGGAAATTTTGTAAACAAAAAAAGAGAGAAAAAAAAGAACAAAAAACGCAGGGGGTGGAATGAAGATTCCAAAAATGTCTATAGGCAACACAACACAATAAGTAACAAATTCAAGCAGAAAAATTCGAGAATGAAAATGACAAGAGGGGAAGCAAAGCAAATGCAAGGAATATGTGGAGTGTGAGGTTTCGGCGCCGGAGCAGCTTATTCTTCGTGGATACGTCGTTGCAGAAAGTGGAAGTGGGCAATGCGGCTTCGATGATCCTGGAACTGACGGAAAACAGCAATTCTTTGAGAGCGTGGTAGAATGGCAAAGAAATCGTAGTGTGTCCGTGTGCCGGTGAAAGGAATGAGAATTTTTCGGCGCAAGGAACGTGAGCGACGGGAACAGGTCAGTGAAGGCGTCAAACACCTCAAGTTGGAGGAGGAGGAGGAGGATTAGGGCAGCCAGTCAACTTAACGAGGCAAAACTGTGAGGGGCATTGAGAGGGGTCTCAACAGCTAGCATTAGACTGCTACAGACTGCAACAGACTATCACTTGCCAAGGTCATCCCAGCACGCCACCACCTCATAAAGTAAACTAGCAAAATCCAAACGAAAAAAAAAGCAACAGGCCACGAAAAGCAGAACGGGGATGAAGAAGGGGGGCAGCAAAAGTTTGATAGTAAAAGGATTAATTTGTGGATACCCATCAAACGAAATAGAATCTCCCAGTTGAACTACAAAAGAGCCAAAGAAAACAAGCTGATTGATTGCTGCTGGTTGACTCGGATGACAGGTATACAAGATCATGCGGCCCCGAATTGTGACCGCTTCAGCCTATATTCTCAAGGGAAACGCCGCATTTCCCGCTGCAACTGTATAACCAAGGATCTGTGTACTCGGACTATGCAACGACATGTCAAATTGATGCGGCTCTGCTTGGGTTTCGACAGGCACAGCCAGGCCGCTGGGCCAACGACATATGTTTAAAGGAACAATGACACCTTGCAGTGGACAAAGCATCTCGCTCATGTCTAAATCGTGATATCCATCTCAACCGATCAAATTACTTGGAGTATATGGATACAGTTGCGACTTTCGGCTTAACTTCTTCTAGCCAGAAGCTAAATAGCCACTGGTAACACTACATCTCTGATGTATAATGTTTTGCTTCCCTATAGCATAAAGTCCGTGTCTCAACTGCAGGCTGTCGAGGCGGATAGTCATGGACATTTCAAGGCAGACGTGCGCACAAGGTTTTCCAGTTATAATCAGTAGCAGTTTTCCGATCCTTTCGAAAATCACGAATCCGACAGGTCAGGGCGGTGATACGAGACATTGTATGTACCTCCACTTCACATTGGGCTTGGCCTGTCTCGGGTGTAATGCCATCGTGTCAAGCAATCACCACAACTTCTGGAAGAGTCTCACTGCATCCCTTTGTCAATGGATACAACCTCAACGGGGCTCTGTGAATCCGCCCGAACGTCATTTTCTCTTCGGCCGGGTCTACCAGCCCCAACAACCAGATCCCTGGAGAGTCTGTCCCCGTTTGGCTGCCACGACACAGGAGATACTAAGGACCTGTAACCTTAACCAGGCCTATCTGCCGCTGTCCAGCATCGACCAGCTCGGATGAACAAGTGCGCATTGAACAAGTGAAGTGGACCTAATCGTCGCCACATGCCCTTTTTGAAGGACCACGATATGGCCAGCCACCAAAATCTGCCATCGTGGCCAATGCAATGAATAAGGAAGCGGGGTAAAGGAAAATATGTTCAAAGACATCAACTGAGCGAGAGAAATTTTCTATACATACAATGAATGTTGGCGAATGAAGTACTGTGCTCCTTTATGAATGCGAAAAAATTAAAATGCTATCTGACGTAACCAGCTAAGAATGAGATGATATTGTACATGTGTCGTCGGTGCATCTCAATGACGACACTTTCCATGTAGGGTTTCACTAGAGACAAGGCTGAAAACTCGACAATGCACCACGCATAGAGTTACTTCGCTTTGCAGCCTAGCTCCACACAAAGAGAGTCTGTCAGACGGAGCGCTGGGGATTGGCAATTGCGACGTGCGGGTGATGTACTGCCACATTCATTTTCTATTGGATCCTTGTGTAGCAACGAATCATGAGATCTTGCTATGAGAAACTCATCAACGTTGTATGCATGTCACTCAAGAGCCGATTTAGCGACCTGAACCACAAGCGCTTCGCGGCAACCGCGCTAATCTCAGTGCAAAAATCAACTTCATGAAAATGTACGTGATAATGGCGTATGAAACATCATGACCATCAAAGTTTATACACACATTCCCATAATATCGAACGCTATAGTTTCGGTATTATCTTGGTGTTTGCCATGATGGTAGTTCTATCTATTTCTGTTCTTTGAATGCCGAACTTCGAACGCTTTTTACGCTATGTCCTACTCGTCTCAAATTTTTATCAATCTTATATGTGAGTGAGGAGGTTGGGATTCGTTGGATCACGATGCATATAACCCTTGTAACCGAGCAGGGTTCTCTTTTGAAACCCTATTATGTTTCTTAACCCTTGTGATGTTTGCTTGTATTGACTGTGGGGTACAATGAGATGGTCAAGACAGCCAATAATGCGACTACCAAAATATCCATGATATCACTGGTCAGCGAAACCATCATATGTCCCATCATACCATAACCGCGTTCAATTGAACAGCCAAATGGAGGTTAAGAGTTGCAACCTCAGGATCATGGCTCGACTCCGAACATCCTCTGATACCAAATCTCTCGTTGATTTACATTGATAAAATAGATTGTACAGGACGAGTCTTATAACATCAAGTGATATAGAGAATAAACTCGCTGGCTTCAGGATAGAGTCATTAGTGAGATAAAACGGCCGGGCTTGTGAATGCCACATTGGCAGTATCGTCAAACTCTAAGCAGCATGCTCGCTCAGCCTAGTTGACAAAGTATGTGTGGTGCTCTTTCACATGGAAATACTAGCATGACTACAACCACTGACGATTGAAGTTCATGTTTATCGAAATGTAGATCTATGATAAATGGTAATGGGATTGTGAGTAACTGTCGTTCCTCAAGTATATCAAGACAAGTATTAATCTCACTCACTAAGGTCATCCATAATCTCGCAGCAGCTAGTTGCACACTCAAACGAACTTGGGATACCATTTTAACTGCATCAAACTGGACTATGAGAGTCCGAGTCACTATTAATTAGTTAACACCATCACCCCATCCATATTTCCTCCCGAGGAATGACCTTGTGTCACCGTAACTACGCTAGAGTATCAGACGGTTTGACGTCACTACTAGGAGCCAGGAACTCCAAAGAGAGTAATATGATAATTCCCGTAAAAAAGAACAACACCTAACTCCCTCTAGCTATCCAAATTTACTCCAGTCCATCCCCAAGTTCAAGTTTACACGCATTCAAGGGTGAGTTTCATTTGTTTTTGTTATCGACAACAATTAAAATGAGATAAGCACTAGAAACAAAGTGTACTAATGAGTGGCACTAGTTCAACTCCATGTGACACAGACATAAACTAGATTGTGCAAACCCCAAATTGAGCATGGTGACTAATCAACAACAATCTCCGATAGAAGACATCACGACATTTGCTGTAACAGATAAGTGATGTCACCTAAGAGTCATGCAATTTCAGTCCATATCTAATGTCACACAGTACACACTTTGTGGGTCGTAACTTCCAGCGCATCGGCTGAGCTGTCATACACGCTCGACAAATCATTTCGGACATGATTGACATCCGATACGACTAACATGATAAAATGTCTGGTGAGCACGGCAATAACACTGCGTCATGTGTGCCACAATTCGCATGCATGTCTGAATCGTACTCTCGCTCCTTTGCATTCAAAACGGCCACGTCCTAGTGATTATGCACGATCTGTCTGATGTAAAGTACAGCTGATTTGCAACTCATGTGCGTGTGTGTTGTTGAACCAGATTGTGTCCCGGTACCATAGCCTTCTGAACGACGAATGATGACATAAACACTAGTCTTGACGCAATTACTAATCACTAAATGGTCAGAAAGGTAGACCAGGCCACGTTGCAACGACGCCTCGGAACATGTTGCTCAAGGGACTGCTTGGGCTTGGTGTAGTCATCAAACCTAGAATCAACGCCACTAGAAGCACCGGTATGACTACGCACACAAAGAATTAGGGCACAATCATCTGAAGTGGTGCGCCACGCACATTATGATTACGAATTTCTTCAGCTATGCCGTCACCAGAATAACCGTTACAGTCTTCATTGGCTGTGTAGAAATCTGCCGGTTTGGCCCTGAGTTGGCAGTGCCTAACGACGGGCAGTTGGGCTTCCATAGTAGCATTGAGGAAAGGGGAAGGGGGTGAAGAATTTTCATCACTGGCCACATTCGTCATTGTACAGGTAGGCTGTCTGACGAGTCGTAGCTTAACATTCACATGGTTCGTATCGTCTCGCTATCGTTCACTGGCCGGGCTAGTTCTTGTCTTGTTGTCTCGTCATCACGGAACCGTGGATGCGTGTCTCCGGTCATCTCCTGGTAGATACATGACTTTATACTTTCAGTGCGACACCCCTCTTTTGCCCCTCTTTTACTCCTATGCATTATTCCTACAGTTAACAGTTACGTATGTACATACATACATACTGCACAAATCTAGTCGACTAGCCCTGATGTCATACTATAGAGGTGACCACAACGGCCGCTGCTCGGCTGACATCGCCAAACTAGGCGAAGTGGGATTCCCTAGTGCACTGCATACACTTCCAAGACTCCATCTGGTGGGAGCCACCACTTTCCTTTCCCACAGAGGCTCTAGAAACCATGCTCTATCTGTTTATCGCTCAGTAATTCAGACCATGCAAGTTGAGCACATGAGCCTAGTACATGCATGAGGAGCTGCATATAGGCAGACTAGGCTCGAACAGGAAAGTTGACGCAGCATCTTTGGCCCATGTTCATGACCTGGAATTCAGTGTTGTGGGAATTATCCAACACAAATCGACTAAAATCATCAGGATCACAACCGAGATCTACGCGGAGAGGCCTCTAGAGACACGGCGCTGCACTGACACATTGATGTTGAATAATCCCCCCTCTTTGCACATGAGACTAGGAGTGCAGTCGACCATTATGACAACATGGCTGCTGTGCACTACATAATCTAGACTTATCCGCTGCTGAGTTGCCAGGACAACCGGCGACGTCAGGAAGAACCAACCTCATCTGAATACGGGAGTTCGGAAGTTTTGTTGCCGCGGCCAAAATGATTCGTATTTGGACGAAGAGTAATCTTTGGAACAATGATACCTCCAATAGCATGATCCTGCGCTGCAGTACCTTGGCACTAGTTTTCTCACGACAACAAGTGGATGAGCTGTTTTTCCCCGCTCCAGACTGGTCTTCATGTTTCTATGAGACTCTGAATGCACTTGATCTGGCGATAGAATACCGATGTCTTCAGATGACACATGATACTCACGGAATGTAAGACAGATGATCAATGCAAGCACGACGGGTATCGTATACACTGACATGTTCCGGACGGCCATGATGCATCCGCATGACTCCACATAACCTGTAGGAATAGGCCTCTAGCTTCCGTGCACTATGGGATAGGTAAGTTCACTTGAAAATCCGTGGCTACTCCTTTTCATGGTGGCACCATTGTCCTTCATCCCTCCTACAATACAACGAGACTCCACATGTTATGCTTGGTCCCCCATCTGGACTGCAGCCATGTCTAGAGTTGATCTGTGTAGGTCGGCTACATGAGCTTCGGTTCGGCCTACGCCTCCCCTTCAAGATAACGGATGGCAGTCCTTGCGGCGGGCCAACGACATCATATTCAGCCTATCTTCCGATGTTGATCCAGTAGCCGCTGAAAACTTGGAAACAAGGCGAGACGTTTCGGCCGTTTGGAGTGGCCTCAATGGCCTAGTCCAATGGCCTCCCGCCCCGCCGATATTTGCAGGCGCTAAGGCTTTGTAAGTTTCGTTCTCATTGTTGGTTCGGAGTGTCGGCGAAGCTAGTGCAATCTTTGCCTGTGAATGTGTGTTTTGTGGTGATTGGAGCACTAGTGCTGCACTGTAACACGCCACGGCGTCCGCGTATCTTTCCGGAAGACTGAGTAAACAGGCTGTCCAGTGTAGGCGATACTGCGCCTCGGCAGACACAACAGATCAAACTCCAGCCGAGCACTCAAAACACCCTGTTGTTTCCGAAATGCAAGCTCTACAAACGGGCTCCCGGCAATGCATCGCTCTCCTACCCTGTGCGGTGCGGGATACTGTCGAGTTCCGCTTCATGTGCTACAGACGGCGAGCGGGGGGATGCAGGAAGTCTGTGTGCTGAATGCAAGCACGGCAAATCATGGCAAAGACTGATAAAGTAGTGGATATCTCGATGATGGTGAGATTTAGTAGGCAACAGCAGGTGACTGACGACAGAATTTCAATTTTCAGTTTCTTTTCAACTATTGTTATCTCTCCTGCACGGTGAGCTGGCATTGCATACTCCTCACTCCATCCTGCATATGAACCGGGGTTCTCATAGGTCAACTTCCGTCACAATATGCACGACCCCCGCACTTACTGTGGTCATGGTGTACTAGTAGCCTATGAGAGTGGCAGCCTCACAAAAGCGAGTTGGAATCCTATGACCGACTGCTGCGGCCATATGTGCCCTTTTTAATGGGATCGAGGGATGAAGGCGACCGCTATGGACGACGATTGGCCGTTGGCTTGCATGAAGGCGCTCGTCAGCGGGCGACGACGAAGAGGAGTTGAAAGAGATGACCCCAAAAGAAGACAGTCTTTTACTGATTATGCGAGAAAGGAGGGGCGTGTTTCTGGAGCGAGCTGCTGTCCGGAGCTTGTGATGCCGTGGTGGGACTACAGGTGGTACGAAGGGCCGTGGAATCGACTATAGACTGTGGGACCAAGAATAGGATCGGGGCGTACTAGGGGGAGGGGTGTACACACAAGGGATGTCCAGGCGAACAAAACAAGAACAATTCGGACAGTTGGAAGTTGTTGGAGCCTTTGTTATCATGGGTCTCTTTTGTCACGCCCAGGGTAAGACCTTGAGCAAAACATTTATATGTTGACCGCCCATCCTGTCTCTCACCTACACTTCTGTTCTTCTTTCTCCCCACCAACACACAGACCTTTTCTGTTTACGCAAACCATTGGCCCTTGCAACTTGATCATCTCTACTCAGCTATTTATACTCTCTACTCCCCGCTTCTTTACAACTACCAGCTTCATAGCTTCTTCTTCTTTTTCTCTTTTCAACTTGAGTTATATATCTGCTTTCCCAGCTTTACTATAGACTCTCAGTCCACGAGACTATTCCAACTATCACATTGTTCTGCTTATATTCAAGCTATCAACCAACTTCACAATGTCTGACATTATCTACAACAACAACGAGTCCGTCTTCAACGACGAGGTTAACTCGCCCTCCAGGTATTACCACTTGCTTTCACTGCTGTCTTTTTTGATGCGTTTATGTTTTCCGATTTTATGATTTGTCTTTTGCTTTTGCTTTTGCTTCTGTTTTGCTCTTTTACTTGTTACTGGACCCATGCGACCCATATCTGGATCTTCTCGAGACAACCGTCTCTTGGACCTTCGAGTTGCCTTTGTGCTCTCTACAAACTTAACTTGGTTTGACACATTCTTGTGAAAGGTAAAGAGTATCATGACCGTGACGACTGCAACCGCTCTGGATTCTGTTTTCTGTTTTCTTCGCCCCACTTTGGATTATCTTCTATACGACCTCACTGGATCTCCTTCCTGGATTATACTTGTATCTGCTTTTTTGCTTCTGACTCTGGACCATTACCAATATATCCCTTTGGACCCATCTTACCTCTGGACTATTCTGCTTATGCTTTACTCACAGCTTTCCTCTCAAAGAAAGCCTGGTAAGAAGATGATTTTACCTGATCATCTTGAATCAACAATCTGCCACTGGACTCTTGTTTTGTTTTCTCTCTTCGAACCACCTGGATGTTACTTTGCTTCATGTCTCTCGACACCTCTTTGGACTTCTCTATAGAACTCTATTGTCACATTAGAAGCATCAATTTGTGCCTCTTTTGTATCAATGTTTTCTACTTGACTCTATGTCTCCTAGCTCATAGTATGTCATCAATATCACCCGATATGTGATGAGTTCTGTGTTGACTCTATGGACCTTTTGATGAACCATGTTTTACATCGACCCACTTGGACTGTTTCTTTGCTTTCTGTTTTTGCTTTTCTGGACCATGTACTTGTTTTTGCTTTTGCTTTCTTTTGTTCTTTCTTTTCTTTCTTTTCTATCCTGGAGTTGTCTTCGACATGATCTCATGTGAGATCAACAACTCCTTCAAATCATACTGGTTCGTATTTCCCTATTCATTCCAACAAGCCGCCCGGCCCAAAAAGGTTATTTTGCAAACTAACATTATGTGATGTGCTTAACTACAGGACTCAAAGTTGACCCAGACGGAAAAACAAAAACCACCAAGGACAACCATGTCCGGTCCCTTCAGTAAACTAACATTCCCTTCCCCACCTCAGCCAGTTTGTCTTTGGCAATGACATGGCCTCTGGTTTTACCTTCACCCAGAATGGTCTTCCAGCTAGTCTCCAGGCCTACGAGGCTCGCTACCAGTTCCTGCAGCCCGAGGTTGATGAGACTCAGGTCTACTATGTCAACGCTATCCCCTCTCCCTACATCAAGGAAGAGATTTTCAACGAGTTTGGCAAGAGACCCGCCAGCGTTGAACTCCCCAACAACCGTGTTCACGGTATCTCTACTCCCAGACTTTCTCCCTCTTGCACCAGCATGGACTCCGGTCTTCAGTCCATGAACAGCCCTGTCATGGTTTCTCCTTTTGTCCTTACTCCTCCTCTTGGTGGTGACATGATGTACTTCAACAATGTTGAGCCCATGGCCCCTTCTCCCTTCCAGATGTTCAACGAGTTTTCCAACTGCCAGGTCTCTCCCCCCAACTCCCCTATTGGTCTTTTCCCCATCAACACTGGAGAGATCGATGAGCAGCGTCTCATGAACTGCACCAGCCCTGAGCTCACTCTTCCCCACTTGGACAGCTCTGATGTCTCTGAGGGTGAGGAGTCCATTCACGGTAGCTCTAAGTGCAACGCTCAGGTTCACAGCGACCACGAGCAGTTCAAGGATGCTGCCCCCAACGCCCAGGATGGCATGTACCACTGCCCTTGGGAGGGTACCAACGACTGCGCCCACAAGCCCGAGAAGCTCAAGTGCAACTTTGAGTAAGTCTTACTTGCAACTAACTCCCTTTAGACTCGTTTATCACTGGTTACTAACAACTTTAACAGCAAGTATGTCGATTCTCACCTTCGCCCCTACCGCTGCAAGCTTCCCACCTGCGAGAACACCCGCTTCTCCAGCACCGCCTGCCTCCTCCGCCACGAGCGTGAGGCTCACCGCATGCACGGTCACCGCGCTCTCTTCTGCGTCTACCCCGGCTGCGAGCGCTCTCTCGAGGGCAAGGGTTTCCCCCGCGCCTGGAACCTCCGCGACCACATGCGCCGTGTCCACCATGACTCTACCTACGTGGAGCCCACTGACTCTGGTCGCAGCCGTGGTCGCCGCATTGGCAATGATAACAACAATGCCGGTCGCCGCCGTGGCAAGCCCTCTGCTGCCGCCGCTGCTGCTGCTGCCGCTGCCGCTGCCGAGGCCCGCAACCGTGCTCAGGATGCTGAGTGGGTTGCCGACTTCAACGAGCTTGCTGAGATTGTTCAGAAGCTCAGTGGCCGCAAGAACTTGGAGAACGGTGATAGCATCAAGCTTGCGCAGAAGAAGCTTGAGAAGATGGCTTCGCAGCTGTCTATGACCATTGTCTCCACCATCAAGCCTGCTAGCCGCCGTGCCACGGTCACTAGCAGTGCTAGTGCTTGAGCGCCCGCAGCAGCGGAGCCGCTTTTTTTGAACCCCCCTTGCTTGAACCTTGCGTCTAACCGACCTGGTGTCTAACTGACCTTGTTTCTTGCTCATTGTTATTGTTTTGTTGATTTCTGTACTTCAGCCCCTGGCCACTCATCTAGTCCAGTCGGAGCTCAGTACACCCCGCATGAGTTTGGAACAACTCTGTGGTATCACACTCACTTGACTTACCCCATCACGCACACAACAGCACTCTTCCCTTGCCTACTCTACGGCATTATCACTGGCTGAACGCCGATGTCTGGCTGGGCCTGTGTCTGAGTATACTCGGAACGCAGATATCCACTACGGTATTACGATTGGATTCATTCAGGAAAGTACAGTATGAGATTGAGAGTTTTTGAAACAGCAGCCTATTCATTCGTTAGATTGGCTTATTAGCCAGCATGGGTCCGCTTTGCCGGAGTCCATTGTAGCTTGATGCTACTCTTTGACCTTTGCCTTCACTTTTCTGTGACTTGGCAGGTCGCTTGGTACATGAATCTCACACCTGCATTGTTGCCTCCATTATTATGGGTACGCAACTTGTAGGTTATAGACGAGATTCATTGCCACTCTGGTCTACTGTTCTCAATTTCTCTCTCTCTACTCTCATCATGTTTCTGAGTTTCTGGTTGTCGATTCCTTAGTCTGATATCGACTTCCCCCTTCTTCGACGCCGCCCATCCCATCCGCTTTTTGCTATATATGCTGCTTCTTGGCTTGGATCCGCTTTGTGCTATCTTCTTTCTGGCTTATGGGAATAACACCCATACACACAGCCCTCTTTTGACAACCTTGCCTTTTTGGTTTTTTACGCGCCGTGCCTTCATAGGCCGGTCATGATCACACTGTTACACGTCTTTTATGTTTTACGCTCTTATGATTGGTGGATTACGGGTCGGTGATGCTATCTGCAGCCTCTCACCTTTGGTGTTGCGCACTTTGCTTGATTCCCTCGGTTCCAGCTCCTTGACGCCCTTGTCGACAACCTGGAATGGTGTCTGGCTTGATGGGCTATACAGTACTCGGACTTATGGGATAAAGTGGTTGCAACCAACTTTTTAAAAATTGGTGGTTTACGAATGGTGATGACAAGATGAGAAGGGTATTTGGACTTGAGATTTGTTTTTGATTTTTCTTGGTATTTGTTATGATTATGATTTCACGAGGTTTTTGGATATTACTCAGATGGTTCTTTGATATTGTTTTTGGTTTTACTATTAAAGGGATATTGGTAGACTTGGTAGATAACCACCGCTCACTGCATCTTGGTCCGAGTAACATCGGGAGATAGCATTGCGTGTGGTCACCGTAGTTTTAGATACCTGGAAATGGATCTTGCTTCCCGCTTAAACGTTTTTGTAGTTGACTAGTGAATATGTGGACTTATGTATGCGTATTGCCATGTACAATATATGCATGTTTGTGTGGTCTGTGAATATCGTTCGGTTAGTTCGGCGCCACGGACAGCCACTTTGAACGAGTGATGGTAAGGGATGAAAGTCAGGTCATTGTTTTTGTCCCCTAGGGTCTTATTTCCGGTGGCATTGTACTGCTATGTTAAACAGCAAAAGTAAACAACGGTGTCATGACGTGAAAAGCATGGCGTTGTTGGACAGACAACATGTGTCTTCAGTATACATTCCCAGTAGGACACTTCTCTAACAATAACACCAGTATCGACACGCATATTCGTCTTTATGCTATCAATGGATCAGATATGTGCTATGTGATATCCCGTTAGTGGAGAATTCACCTGCTCTACTCATAACTGTACATCCTCGGGTGTGTTTCAAGAGCCAGGTCATTGTTACTATTCCGTTCAGCCGACAATCGTTTTGTATGACGTAGAGATCATTCATAGGGTTAGGGTACAATGCGGGGTACGATTACACACACATGTCAGATCATTGATTGAAGTACCGAATGTAAACCGACATGATATCAAGAAACAAATGACCTCTACACTACAGTCCGTTCCTTTTCACACTCAATTCAAATAACATATTCAAACATACCAAAGTGTCATCTGATTGAAGTAAATCCCTCGCTTGAAATCCAAAAGGGTTCCACAACACCCCTAGCAAGCAAGAAACCAGAAGAAAAAAAGTGGCAACTGTAGGCGCCGCTAAATAAGGAAGCTTCTGTCAGAACTAGTTGGAATTTAGGTTGAAAAGAAAGCCGCGAATCGGATCAAGCGTTAAAATCAGGGCACAAAATCTAGGTCGAAACAAGCAGGTGCTCTGCCGGACACGGGTGAAATTGTGTTTCTGTACTGATACCAACCACTCGATATAGTGCGGTAACCACATCACCCCATTCGTCCATGATGCTACGACAGACACCCCTCTTCTCTCTGCCCCTCTTCTCAAAACCGCCCAGTATTGTACCCCGCCATGTCCGTTGTCCGCGTGAACGAGGGGAGGGGGGGCTTGGCCTTTCGCCAGTATGTAGAATGATCTAGTAGAGTGCATGAACACCAATAGCCACGGGAAGGGGGAAGCCCGGACGTGCAAAGTCGTAGTAGTTGCTAAGCCCTGTCGTGAGCGCCCACCCCGTCGCAAGTTTGGGGCATGGATGGAGAGATGCCTTAATACACAGGGTCGCCTTGTTCTTGAATTTGCTACTCTTTTCCTTCTCTTCTTTTTTTCTTCTTTTTTCTTTTTCTTTTGATTGTCAAGATACCCGTTTTTTAAACACATTTCTTAAACACATCATTCAAAATGGCTCGCAAGTTCTTCGTCGGTGGCAACTTCAAGATGTAAGTATCTACAGAGATGGTCATATTTTTGTGAAGACGGCCGAATGCGTCATGACGGACCTCCGGGATCAAATATATGGGAAATTACGATCCCGATTCCGAGTATGGGGTCTAGCATGGGAATCGCAGCCGCATCATACCAAACGTCACAGTTTATGATATGACGCGGGGTCACGGCCGACTTCGCTTGCACTTGCTTTGACATGATATGCTGACGTGCCGAAATCCAGGAACGGCACTAAGTCGTCCATCAAGGAGATTGTCAACAACCTCAACGCCGCTACTCTCGACTCCAACACTGGTACGCATATTCCGCCTAGTATTGTTTCGCCAAATCCACTAACAAATCCGCCCTACAGAGGTCGTTATTGCCCCTCCCTCCATCTTCCTCCAGTCCGTCAGTGACTCCATCCGCCCCGAGATCTCCGTTGCCGCCCAGAACGTCTACAACAAGCCCAACGGTGCCTACACCGGTGAGATCTCCGTTGCTCAGCTCCAGGACTCCGGCATCAACTGGACCATCCTCGGTCACTCTGAGCGCCGCACCATCCTCGGTGAGACCGATGAGGTCGTTGCCACCAAGACCAAGGCTTCCATTGACGGTGGTGTCTCCGTCATCTGGTGCTGCGGTGAGTCCCTTGAGGAGCGTGAGGCTGGTACTACCATTGAGGTTGTCTCCAAGCAGCTCGCTGCCCTGAAGGCTGCCATCTCCGAGGCCGACTGGGCTAAGGTTGTCATCGCCTACGAGCCCATCTGGGCCATTGGTACCGGCAAGGTCGCTACCACCCAGCAGGCCCAGGATGTCCACGTTGCCATCCGTGCTTGGCTCAAGGCCGAGGTCTCTGACAAGGTCGCTGACGAGACCCGCATCCTGTACGGTGGCTCCGTCTCGGAGAAGAACTGCAAGGAGCTCGCCAAGGAGGCTGACATTGACGGTTTCCTCGTTGGTGGTGCTTCCCTGAAGCCTGCCTTCGCTGACATCATCAACGCTAACCTGTAAATGTCGGTTGTGAGATGACAATGCGTTTTATGTATTAATACAAAGAAGTAAAAGTTCTTCCATGTTGTGTTACTTTGATTATGTGAATAGCTGTGTCAAGTTTGTGTTTTTGTAATTGTTGATGGTATTCAAATATGGTGCTACAAAATGGTCATAACAAGTATCGTACAAAGAGTTCTCTCGAGGTGCATATCGGGGCATAGGATGTAACTTCCGTTGAGATATTCTCAGAACGAATAACTCCACGTTCCCCAAGTCATGAACCTCCTTACACTTGGTCTCCCTTACCGTGGTATGGTGACCACACACCTCTGACGGAGTCGTTGAAACTGGTAACCGGCTTGTTGGTCCGCTTGTTCTTGTAGCCACTGGCACCACGAAGAATCTCCACCTTCTGACGAACCTGATCGGGCTGCAGGTTACGCACACAGATAGCGCGCGTTTGGCCGTTCAGGTAGTGGCCGACAACCACGGGGTGCTTTCCAGGGCGTGGAGAAACTTCGATTTCAATCTCCGGGTGGGAGGAGGCGAACTGGCTGAGTTGGGATTTGATGAAACCGCTGCAAAATAGAGCGTTAGTTGGTGGACTATGGACTGCGGAGGTGGGTGGTGAAAACGTACTTCATGCCGACGGAGCTACCGGCCCAGTCGCAGTAGTGGAAGTTGATCTTGCGGCATTGCAAGATGAAGGCACCGACGCCGTTCTAAAGGGGGAATGATGTTAGTTGGAGTGTTGGTATCATGAGCATATTATGAGTAAACTAACTTGGCCGCGGGAGACCGCCTTGATCGCGCTGATGGTCATGATATCGTCGATCTGCTACGAAATTGTCGTCACAGCGCCACTGGAATTGGTAACCATCACGAGTACATTTTTCCACCCAGCATGGAGGTGTGGCCCGTGCACAACACATCCAAGTCGACCTTGCTGCAGAAGTGGTGCCAGCTGGCAGTAGCCAAATATAGTGCTTCTTGCCACCTGGGAATCTAATTAAACACTGGCTAGACGAGGCTACGCTACGGCCACCTTTTATGCCGCGTTGGGAAGTACGATCCACAATTTTTGTACTGGCTTGTTAGAGGACAAGGCTTTGGTTTTTATTCGCCTGGATATTTCATCGTGACGTGCAGAGTGTGATTCTAGGCCTTTTTTTGTTGACTTGTTAGGTTTCTGCATCCAGGTACCACCTACAGGAATATTTGTTTTTGTTCCTACCGAACTAGTTTCATATCTCTCCGGTCTAATTCTATTGAACAACCGGAAAACAGCGCAACTTAGTCTATCCACATCCTAGACTCGCCACTGCGACGCGCCTCAATTCACGTCATCCTGCATCGGCTCTCCACCGACAACCCCTCTACAACACGACAACCAGACAGTTAACCGATCAAATACCGCCACAATGACGGACAAACTCCCCCCCAACTTGTTGATGCTGTTTGCGCCGCGTCCGCCTATTCGCTACCTCAAGCCGACCGACAAACCACCCGGCGAGCGCAAAACTGCCGAGATCACCGGGATGGCTGCGTTCTTGCCAGCACTCCAGGAGTACAAGGAGACTGATGTGTACAACCCGACCGAGTCGTGGCTGGAGAAGAAGGACCGGATCAAGCGAGAGAAGGAAGCGGCGATGGAGGCATTGAAGACGACCGAGTGTGAGTTTGGATAGACTCCAATTGGTGTGCCGGATCTTGAGTACTGACTGGTTTATTTTACTAGACAAGCCCTCGGCTGACCCGAATGTTCGGGGTGATGCGTTCAAGACTTTGATCGTGGCTCGTCTAAGCTATGATGTTACTGAGCAGGACTTGGAGCATGAGTTTGGACGCCATGGAAATATTGAGCGGGTATGCAGGCATTTGTGCTTTACTACGTGCGTACAGCTACTAACATCAATTCATTATAGATCACTCTTATTAAAGACACGCACGCTGACGAGAAGCCGGAGAAGAAAAAGAAAAAGCCACACCGTGGCTACGCTTTCATCGTATTTGATCGTGAGCGCGACATGAGAGGTAACTATAGTCCCCATTCCCCATAAACGACATTTCGATCCCAGTTTTTTGTGTGTTCAGTCGCACATTGACAATGACACAAGTTGCTTCCGGATTTTACTTCATTCTTAAGGAGCCACTTTGTTGTGCACAATATTTGCCTCATCTGACGCAAACAGTCGTCTAAATTCACTCCAGAATCTCGCGGGGTAAGATGGAAAACATGACTAACACTGGCGCTTGGCGCCATATTACAGCTGCTCTTGACCAATGCGACGGTATTCGTCTCAAGGGCCGTGCCATAAAGGTTGACGTTGAGCGTGGTAGAACGGTCAAGGATTGGAAGCCTCGCCGTCTCGGCGGTGGTCTTGGTGGCCGTAACTACACCCGTGCCCCCGCTGGTCGCCCTAGCGCTGCAGGCGCATTCCGTGGTGGGGCGCCAGGTGGTGGCTACCGTGGTGGTCCTGGTGGATTCGAAAGCCGTCCTAGGGGCCCCTCTGGTCCCGGCGGTGGCTTCCGTGGTGGCTTCCGCGGTGGTTTCCGTGGGGGTGATCGTGGTGGTGACCGGCTAGGTGGTCCACCAACTGGTCCTAGTGGTGACCGGAACGGCTTTGGCAGTCGTGACCGCGGTTTCGACCGTGGCCCGCGTGGCTTCGATGATAGATCAGGAGGACGTGATGTGCGGAGATCTGGCAGCAACCTTGATCCAGTGAGACCACGTGACTCGTACAGAGGCGACCGCGATGACAGAGATCGGGGTCGTGGAGACCGTGGAGATCGTGGTGATCGTGGAGACCGGGAACCCCGTGATAGGGGTGACAGAGGTCGTGGAGACAGAGACCAACGTGACTACGACCGCCCAAGCGCAGATGACCGGAAACGCCGCTACGATGAGGGAAGTAGCTACGATGAACCGCGTAAGATCAGGAGGTACTAGGTTTGGGTGGGTTGTTTTTCGTTTCTTTCCTGTCTTTTCCCTGTTATTTTGTTCCGCTTTCGTCCTGTTCTTTTTGTCGTTTTTGTTTTGGGTACGGGTTATGCATTTGTGGGTTCACTGGTTGAGGTATGTTGATTGGTCTGTTCGTGGTTTTCACAACCGGCTTTACTCGCTATACCTCGATAGGGGTTTGGTTTTAGATTGGTTGGTTTTGTTGGTAGGTATCATTGGAAAATGGCTGAGTATTTTGTCTATTATGGATCCCCGGCAACGACATGGTCGCCGAGATGGTTATTCCTCGACCCCCATGAAAGCTTGTGTCTTT
Organism: Huntiella moniliformis; assembly: GCA_000712465.1. Lineage (NCBI taxonomy): Eukaryota > Fungi > Ascomycota > Sordariomycetes > Microascales > Ceratocystidaceae > Huntiella > Huntiella moniliformis. The sequence continues at coordinate 70,711 of JMSH01000069.1, forward strand.
TGGCTTAGTTTCTCTCGGGTTCTTCTTGGTGGAGTCTTGAAATGCCACACCAAGCCCACAGGTAGTGTTGTCGGACCCCCTTTTCCTTTTTTGATTCTCAATCCTTCTACAGTATCTCAATTCGCCTTTTTATTGTCCTTGATGTTTGGTATGTATGAGGTAAGCTTCTCTGTCAAGGTGCCCCGTCTCCCGACGCATCTTCAGTGAGGACTACATCCGTGTGAGTATGTCAGGTGAGGTCGATATCTAGTGAACTGTAGATGTTTTGGGATGGAGTGGCCCTTGAAGTGGCTTGTGCAGTGTATAATATCTAATACATACAACCCGACTCTGCCATGTCATATCACTGGATTGACGTCTTCTTTGTGAACCGTGAGATTGTTGTACATCCCATTCTGGAAAGCGGTGAAGAACCATGCTTATCGATAAAAATGAATATGTTATCAGTCGCCTGTAAACATAGCGCCAACCCCGCTAAACCCGGTTAACGGAAATTTTTCCAGCGGTGGTTAATTCTGCCAAGGGCAAAAAAAAAAGAAGTCCAAAATCAAAAAACGACAAGATACGCAGTTGAGATAACCACCATAGAAGACTATATCCTAGGTTTTTCTTTTCCACATTATTTCCAAATTACATATTCCCCACGACGACCCTGTGTGATATATAATCCACCTTGCACCACACATCTCCATTCGGACCGTTAAAAGACACACAGAAAACATACACCAATACCCACTTCACACCCGCCAAAATGCCCAAGTCCCGCCGCAACAAGACGGTCAACATGACCCAAGTCGACAAGAAGGGCCGCGAACACAAGGATAAGCTCTTCTCTAACGTCCGCGAATCAATCAATGAATACCAGCACTGCTTTGTCTTCGCCATTGATAACGCCCGCAACAACTACCTCAAGACTGTGCGCCAGGAGCTCAGTGACAGTGTGTAAGTTTTTTTTTTTTGGGATATCTCCCCCACCCGCACACAGAGAATTAACATGGCGGATATAGTATCTTCTTCGGCAAGTCCAAACTCATGGCCAAAGCCCTCGGTCTCACCCCCGAGGAAGCCCAAGCCCCCAATCTGAACCTCCTCGCTCGGCACATCCACGGACAAGTCGGTCTCCTCCTAACCAACCGCCCTGCGTCCGAAATCCTCACCTACCTCTCCTCCATTTCCGAAAGCGCCTTCGCCCGCGCCGGCACCGTCGCCACCCGCGACTTCATCATCCCCGCGGGCCTCGTGTACTCTACCGGTGGTGAAGTCCCCACTGAACATGACGTGCCCATGGAACATACTCTGGACCCGGAGCTGCGGAAATTGGGCGTGCCGACACGTATGGTTAAGGGGAAGGTTGTCCTGGGTGAGGAGAGTGGCGAGGGGGAGGGGTATGTCGTGTGTAAGAAGGGACAGCTTTTGGATTCCAGACAGACGAGATTGCTCAAGTTGTTTTCGGTGTGCATTTCTGAGTTCAAGGTTCGCGTTGTTGCGTAAGTTGTTAATCACTGTGAACATCCCTATGAAATCACTTACTAACACGTTCTATAGTTACTGGTCCTCTGCCTCCAGTGAGGTCACCGAGGTCGACGTTCGCCCTGAGGGTGACATGGATGAGTCCGACTAAAGCATCAAAAGCCCCGAAAAGTCCTTGTCCCGTGTATAGATTCGTTTCTGCTTCGCTCCGTTTGCTAGTGATATCACTTCCTTCTTTGCTTGGTGTTCATTTCCTTGTCATATTCATGTCTATTCTAAAACGTCATTCAAGAGAAAATGGTTTACAAAATTCACAAAAAATCTTGGCATACATTGTAACGTGAATATATATAAACGATGGTGAAAAGAGAAAGTGGAGATTTGTGTTCTAGGAAACTACTACATACACAGTGCCACAAGTCAGGTGTGTACCTCCCTACTGAGTAAGCTCACTGTAAACATATTCGGCCGATGTGATAATTGGGGCCGATGTCAAAGCGTTGATTTCTGACATGAACGACTCGTCTGTTGCCATTCTGTTCAACACTTGTTCCTGGTCGATGCCGTTCCAGAAACCAGGAAGGTCCGCCTGTGCCTTCTTGCCCTTGTAGATATCTTGTGCTACACCACGAACTTGACCACAAGCAGTGCTTGCCGCCTTCCATACTCGGGACAAGTCGTTTAATGCGCCAATGTTGAGGCGAATCTGTTGACGAAGGTCGTCGTCGTCGTGTGGCATGAAGTACAACGCCCATTTACTGAGGTGTACAATCGAAGAAAGGGTGACGACACATGTGAAGAAGTGAGTGTGCGATAGAAGCGCCACTCTATGAGTAATCATCTTACTAATGTCATTGGCAGACTCGACAGTATGCCGAGTGTGGGAGTTAAAATCCTGCCCGGAGGCGATAGGCTGATGCTCAGAGCAAGAGTTGACATCGCGAGTAGCAGAAGAGTCCAACTGAGAAAATGGTTGATGCAACATAATGGAGATTCTAAAAATCTTGTTAGTTGGAGTTCAAACGAGCTAGAACCAGTAACGCCACTTACGCTCTGTTCATCATGGTAGCCTGAAACATCATCTCATCCATCTGGAGATTCTTCTTAAGTGCATCCCTCTTGCTCGGGGGCAGATGCAATCTCCAGTTGGTAAGAAGAGTCTCAAGCTTGTGCAAATTCTCATCATCGGGACCAAAGAATTCAGGTGTACGCATCATGCGACCAAGAATCCGGCCACATTGAATACGATAGGCGAAGGACGAGAACTCGCGTTCTTCACCACTGAAGTCGGCGTTCTCAAGATCATCGAGGTACATGGGTTGTGGAATTTTCTACAAAAACGGTTAGTTTAGCCGCATCCCACCACCAAATACGGTTGTTAATACGACATGACTTACTCCGCTCAGATATTGTTCCTCCTCGCAAGGAAGGGCAACGTCACACGAAACATCATACAATGCAAAGTTAGTTTCCCTGTGGACACCGGCAATCATTCCGTCGACAACAAACAAATCCCACCAAGTTCGTCTCCAGCTTTCTTCAAGCACTGCAATCCCGCGGCCATACTGTGTAGCAAACGCCCGTGTGTTCAGCCCTAGATCAACTGAAATGCGCTCTACATCGGCAAGTATCTCACGGGCCTGTTCACGTTGGCAGTTTCCATCAAGACCAAGAATTAACAGTAGCATGGCCTGAACAAGGAATCCGTCCTTGGGGGTAGAAGGATCGTAGATGAGTCTCTTGGCCTCTGCAAAGAAACCCGCTCCAGCAGCACCGACATTGATAAACAACGATCCAACATACCGCATTGCAGCAACCAAGTGATCCACACGCCCATCCTTAGCTAAGCGGAGCATTTGCTCCTTAGGCAATGTGAAGGGGTGTGCAGCGAAGAAATGGTGATAATAAGATTCCAAGCATCTTTCTGGAACCGGCAGCACAGAAGTCTGAGTAGGAATCATTCCGGTACCCATTGCAGCTGCTGCTGCGGCGGCGGCAGCGGGTGACAGCAACAAATGTGAAGTGTCATAGCTACGCGCAACTTGTGCAATTTGACTGTTAGAGACACCTCCACCGTAGGTCGAGAATGGAGAGCTGCCATCCGAGGCCGAGGAATACATGTTGGAAGTGGCTATATTACCGAGCGGAGATCCAGATGTAGTAACTGGCACATTTGAGCTCTGGCCGAGTAACATGGGACAGCTGGAGCCAGTGGTGGCGGCCGCAGACTTCTCGGCGATGGTGCTAACAAAGAGATCGTCGGAATCTGTCTCCGCTCGCCGTTTGTGAGGATTGCCAGTCGTAGGTTTAGACTTGGGGCCCTTGTACCCTCGACGAGATGCAATATAAACACATTCAGACTCTGTAATGACACAACGCGAGCAACGGGGTGCCCCGTCGCACTTCAAATGCTTGGCCCGCTATCACAGCAAATTCAAGTTAATAACAAATCCAATACGAGAAACGCCGAGTAGCCGCGCGGGAGGTGGGCTATGACAATATGTCGCTAACAGTTACTCGCAGATGGCTGACATTATGTCATTGTCATACGGAAATAGACACGGCAGGTGTAGACATAGAGAACCAATTTCTTTCTGATTTCGCAACTGCTCTTTCAGATTCACCGACTTGCACATGCAGTTGTTCCCCGAAAGATGGGCATATAAAGAGGCTGGATTCCCGAGACCTAGTCTGATATTTCAACATGTCTAGCGCAGATGCTGCCAACGGCACGACATTCTACGGACATACCATGGTCCAGACAACTGTGCTGTAACATGGTTCTGGCGGGATGGAACAAGGCGCGATGGCGTGCTCACCAGAAGGAAGACAATCAGACAGGGTCATCCCCCTAAATTGGCAGTTCGGAGAAAGAGAAAACGGTAAAGAAAAGAGAGACTTACACATGCCAAGCAGGCCGCCGACACTGCAGGTGTGGTATTCGCAGAAGCGGATCCACCAGAGCCGTTTTGAACGGAAGAAGGAGATGAAGACATTGTTGTAGAACTCGGGATAGTAGAAGATGGCGAAAGGGTTGAGTTATTGGCAGGAGATGAAGCGGGGTTAGAAACAGATTTCGTAGGAGTGGTTCCCGAGGGCTGACTATTTACGCTGCTTCCAAGAGTCGCATCAGAGGGATGCACAAAACCACGGCTACTTCCGGTATTCTCAGAAAATGTGCTCACTGGCTGATGAGGCATCTGTTGTTTGTGACTAATGGCCTCAGGTATTTGTGACGACAGATTATTGCCTTGGGCGGTATTATGGTGGTGCGGCTGAGGATTCTGTGACAAGGCATTATCCGGGACAGAGCACATCGCCGGCCCTAGGGCTGCCAGGGCACCCAAGTTCACCGAAGCTGAGTGGCCATTTGGGACAGCATTAACTGTCGGGATTTGCATTTGCATTGGAATGTTGACAGCGGGAACGCTAGCTTGATGGTGGGGTTGGTTAGCGCCATGCGAATTCCTGATTGCCCGGGCCATATTTGCATGGACGCCGGCGACGTCAGATACAATCGCCGATGGACCGCCCATGTAGAGCGGGCCATCTTGTTGGTGCAAGGGCGTGGCATCGTACGGTCCCATTTGGGGTTGCATGTGCGGCTGATGCAAAGTCTGGTCTGGAACAAAAGACATGTTCGTATTGTTGTGCTGCGACAGAGTGAGATGGCTCGAGTGTTGCATTGGGGCGCTGTCGGGAATTGAATTGGAGAGAGTGGTCGCCGAACCCATGGAGCCCGAAGCGAAGGTCGCCGAACTGGAGGTCCCCGAAAGGCCCATGGCCGGGGATCCGCTGTTGTGGATGGTACCGTCGCTCATAATTGAATGCAAAGGAGCAGCATGGCTATAGCTTTGGGGATGGCCTGATCCCATGTTGGCTGACGATAAAAGCATTGGGTTTCCCATAGCATTGACTTGCATCATTTGCCCATTGATTTGTTGGTGCATACCGTGATGGGTTTGTTCGCTGGAAAGCTGCTGAAAAGGCGGCGCCGATTGGTGCTGTTGCTGTTGGTGCGTATTGTTATACATTTTGGCTAATGATGATTTTCTGCTATCAAAAGGGTGGAAAAAAAGAAAAGAATGAGAATAAGAATAGGACGCAGACGGACGATGGATTAGGTGAGTCCTTGAACAAGCGTGAACTATCACCAAGGCCAAAAGACGGCGTTTCACTCCTTACCTGGTCTATATCGAAAGGCGTCTTGTCGATGCACACAGACCCGGCTACTGTGGCGTTGAGGCGGACTATAAAAAAACGTCAAGAACACAATGAGCAAGTACTTGTTTCTTTTTCCCGACGAATTATTCGACCCAGCGTGGAAGCGACCCCGAGGCAAGTTTAAATGGCAAAAAGGAAAGTACAGAAACACAAGAAAAGCACGACCAAAATGTGACTGTCCTGTGTGTGATATATCACACCCTCCTGTCTCTTTACTCATTTCTTTTTCTTTTACGCCTGGCATCAGTTATTAGTTTCCTCACATAGAATAGTCAATTTGCATATTGCCATATCCCGGGACAAGCGGTACCTCTGACCCTCCCAATCAAGGAAATGTCTCCGTATCCCAACATCAAAACACCACGCTCGCCATATGTGCGCCTGTGCGCCCCATGAGTGCCAGGCAAGTCCTTCTTCCTTCACGTCCTTCTTTTTGAATCCCCCCTCTACCGACAGCATTTCAAAGAAAACCTGCACAAGCGCCGAAATGCAACGCCTGCAGGTGTCCTTGTCCGTCCGACTAGACCGCCACCAAGTTTACAGAGATATTCACCGGTTCTTTCCTTAACAGTCGCCAGCCCCAAATGCCATGGAGGCGCCATCATCATCATATCCTATCATCCCTCTACAACAAGAAAAATGAAGCTGCATATATACAAAGACATCCCCGTCAAGCTTTATGGAGGAATGTGATGATATATGCATGAGGTTCCGTATCCACAATACCTCCGCCGGTCAACAGGGCTCTCTCTGTATTGTCTGTTCCCTTTTCCCGATCCACAGCGCTTTTTATCGCCCCGCCCATCCCCGTCCGTCTTACCCTGACCAAAACAACACTACTTACTCTACCACCACACTCATTCCGGTTCACAAACTCGGTCTGGAAAGTCCTACACCGTATGTATGTACTTCCACCCACCGTTAAAAGCCCGCCACCATCTATTCAAATGCCCCAAGTAGGACATCTCAAAAGCAGGCTTACACACATTCAAGTATCCACCTTGGTCGCTCAGTTAAACGAGAAATTCATAGTTCCCGTTTTTCCTTCCTTCCTTTGTCTCCCTTTATTTCTCGCTCCTGCTCGTTTCCGGCCGTAAATCCGCAATTCAAAGGTTGTTCATGTTCTCACACATGTGCATGTTCCCGGCTCCTTGGTTCCGTAAACTGCATACTCCTCCGAATCACAAGTCAATCCCTTGGCACACTCGCTAGTCCGCTTGTCTCCAACCGTTCAATGTTACCAACTGCATGACAAGACCAGCGGAGTTCAACTCTGCATATTCAGCTTATTTTCTATGACATTCCGCCTACCAGATAATGCAACATCATTTCTTCATTCGGTATGGAGAAGCAGCCAAGGTGTGTATGAGGAGCTACTATACATCCCCATGTGTATACAGCCTGCAGTGTGATATGTATGAATTGTCGCATGAACAATCCTGCCAACAATCTGAGGCCGAGTCGGTAAGTTAGGGTTTGTTTCATTGTTATAACCCTAGTATACGACGACGACGACGACTCGGTCGTACTGTCTATGTGGAACCACATCGTGACACAGCACATGCACTCTTCGTTCTCAACTGATTTTCATGATCTCACAAACTTTGTTCTAAACAAACTTCTGACTATACATGCCGACTTTTATTCATGGCAGTGCTTGCCTCACCATTAACTAAATAACCAGCTCACCGCAGGAAAATCCAATGTCTGAATTTGCCTGCCAAAAAAACTACATCAACTGTCCAATTTTTGCGTCCAGCGCATCATCAAAAGCCATTTAAGCCAACACATCAGCAGAGCCGCGAATGTTGTTCATGCGCGCAGCCCATTGGCCAATGTTGGCACGAGTGTTGGCAATAGCACCAAGAAGACCCCACTGCGAGTGGACACCCTCGATTCTGTGGCTGGAGTTAAGGTTCTTGACAAGAGTCATCTGGTAGCAAGTAGCACCACCCTGGCGGGAAGTGATGGTAGACGAAGCCAGGAAGTACTCCCAGATGCGGAACCAGCGCTTGCCATACTTGGCCTCAACCTGCTCACGGTTGCCCATCCAGTTTCTGTACCAGCGCCAGAGAGTAGCAGAGTAGTGCACACCGATAGTGTCAATGCTCTTGACCTCGAAGCCAGCAGACTCCATGCAGGAAATGTAGAAGCCGAGAGGAGTGGAAGCATCAGCACCAGGGAAGACGTACTTGTTCATGAAGATACCCCAGTTGAGATCCTCGTATTGCCATGACTTACGGAGACCAGCCAGTTGCATGTACATGATACCATCATCATCAAGCATGTTGTAGCACTGGCTCAGGAAGGAGGTGAAGTGACGAATACCAACGTGCTCGGCCATCTCAACGCAAGTGATCTTGTCGAAACCACCCTCGGGGACGGGAATATCGCGGTAATCCATGCAGAGAAGACGGGACTGTTCCTCGGGGATACCAGACTTGCGCAGGATGTTGTTACCCCAGGCGGTCTGGTTGCGGCCAAGAGTGATACCGGTAGCCTTGGCCTCGAAATTGTGCGAAGCAAAGTTAACAAGAGTACCCCAACCACAGCCAATGTCGAGCAGGCTCTCGCCCTTTTGAAGCTGAATCTTCTCGCAAATCACGGCCATCTTGTTGTCTTGCATCTCCTCAAGAGTCTCTTCTCTCTCGGGGTCCGAGATGATACCAGAGGTGTAAACCATGCGCGGGCCAAGGAACCAACCGTAGAAGTCATCACCACGGTCGTAGTGGTCACGGACCTGCTCCTCATCTGCGTGGAATAGCCATGTTAGTATATACTGTTACACAGACACAAAACTATAACTAGGGATATATATAGTTGAACTTACCCTGGGAACGAGTGTGCATGATGGCCTCAGGAAGCAGACCAGTGAAGACGAACTTGAGCATGCTGATAGTGAAGCGGAAAGTGCACCAGTCGTGGCGCCACTCAAGAACCTCAAGGGCATCACCGTTGAAGTCGACAAGACCGTCAAAGTACATCTCAATGAAGGTCTCCATGGGGATCTTGTTCTTGCCGTGATACTTGAGGCGGTCGGAGGCCTCCTTAAAGGTAAGGTAGAACTCGACAGGACGACCGGGGAGAGTGGCCTTCTCATTGCGACGGGGAGAGATGGACGAGATTACGAGCCACCAACCGCAGAGGATGGGAACTGAAGTGAAGAGAGCAAAGAAGAGGGCCGTCTTCATGCCAAAGCCGAGCTTCCATGACAGGTAGTAGGGGACAGTGAAGAGGATAGCCGCCATACCCAGGTTGCTGAAAGTG
>JMSH01000069.1:87880-135386 GCA_000712465.1 Huntiella moniliformis
GGAGATTGCCGCTGCCCAGACTGCTACTACCGAGGCCAAGGCCGCTCTCAAGACCGCCGAGGAGTCTGCTCGTGCTAGCCTCGAGGCCGCTGCCGCCAACACCGCTCGCCGCTCCATCGATCTCTCCGAGGCCCATGATCTCTTCGCCCGCAAGAACGGTTCTTCTGTTTCCAAGGGTGCTATCAAGAACGCCACTGCCACTGAGCGTGCTGCCCTGAAGGCTGCCAAGGCCGCCCAGAAGGCTGCTAAGAACGGTACCGCTGAGGAGATCGCCGCTGCCCAGACTGCTACTACCGAGGCCAAGGCCGCTCTCAAGACCGCCGAGGAGTCTGCTCGTGCTAGTCTCGAGGCCGCCGCTTCCAACACTGCCCGCCGCTCCATCGATCTCTCTGCTCATGATCTCTTCGCCCGCAAGAACGGTTCTTCTGTTTCCAAGGGTGCTATCAAGAACGCCACTGCTACCGAGCGTGCTGCCCTGAAGGCTGCCAAGGCCGCCCAGAAGGCTGCTAAGAACGGTACCGCTGAGGAGATTGCCGCTGCCCAGACTGCTACTACCGAGGCCAAGGCCGCTCTCAAGACCGCCGAGGAGTCTGCTCGTGCTAGTCTCGAGGCCGCTGCCGCCAACACCGCTCGCCGCTCTATCGATCTTTCTTCCCCCTCTGGCTTCATCTACGCCCGCAAGAACGGCACCTCCCTCAACGAGACCGAACGTGCCGCCAAGGCTGCGCGCAAGAACGCCACCCGCGCCGCCAAGTCCGCTCTCAAGAACGCTACTTCCACCGAGCGTGAGGCTGTCAAGGCCGCCAAGGCTGCCCAGAAGGCCGCTAAGAACGGTACAGTCGCTGAGCAGGCTGCCGCTAAGAACGCCACTGCTGCTGCCAAGGCTACCCTCAAGCAGGCCGAGACTGCGGCTAAGGCTTCTCTTGGTCTGGACATCAAGCGCGAGGTTACCCCTCTTGTTGGTGGCCCCGCTGGTGCTCCCGNCCGTTAACCGTGTCCAGATGGTTCGCCGCTTCGTTGACGAGTGGCTCGCTGCCCGTGCTACTCAGACTGAGTCTGAGATCTTCGGTGATGAGGAGGAGGATGACTTCTAAATGGACAATGTCTGTTTATAAGTTGACTTTTCTTCATCTTCAAGGTCTTAACTTTGTATCTTTCCTTTTCCATAGTTGTGGTTTGTTTATTGTTATGTAGACGGTGTATGATTTCTTTTGTTTAGGGTGGGTTCTTACTCTTGACATTGATGAATATCCAATAGAACGAAAAATCTTTTTCTGCTTTGATGCGACTTTAATCTTCCTTTCCTTCCTAATTGTGAATTATGTCAAACCAAATCTAGTTACCTGTTCCTGGTGTCATTGCGTGTAACCGTTGTCAGTCTTGTTAGTCGGACTTCAAATCACCGAGTCTGGAAATCTTCAATGTATTAGTTTAGTAAGCATATGGTGGAACCTTCCTTATCACATAAAACAACGTGCATGTCTACAGTAACACGCATGCAAGTATTTGTAATTCCTAAAGCCCCGCTTGCACAGATAGGTATTTCTCCCAGACGCATTGGGAAGTCTCTAATATTATTTGATTTCCATTAACTCTACGCTGCAGCTTAGACTAGGTTTCCTTCCAAGAGGATATTGCTCCAGCGGAACTGGAGTTCTTCATTTTGCCCGGTCCCACAAATAAGATGCCGAGTTAGTCCCAGGGCACAAACATACAAGAAGCGACATGACCCCACGATAAGAGCCATTATCCCCCTCACCCACTCAACAACCTAATCCCCACAACCCAACCAAAATGGAAGCCAACTACTCCCTCTACTCGGTACTTCTCACACCACCTCACTTTCCAAAACCCCCACTAACCCCTCTAGGTCCCCGCGGCCTTCTTCGCCATCTTCGTGCCCCACGTGTACGCCTCAGCTCTTGCCACCAAGTACAAGGCCTACGACGTAGCCTACCCGCGTCTAGCCCACAGCAACGTTCTCGCCGCCAAGGAGGACACCATCCCCAAGCCCGTCAAGCAGACTATTCTCCGTTCGCAGTCTGCGGCCACCAACGGGTTTGAGACTCTTGGTTTCTACTGTGGTGCCGTTGTTGCTGCTAATGCTGCTGGTGTTGATAAGGATTCGTTGAACTTCTGGGCTGGTCTTTACGTTCTTTCGCGGGCGGCTTTCGTTTTCTGCTATGTTGTTCTTGGTGCGGATTCTAAGAAGGCTGGTTTGAGAAGCTTGGCTTGGTTCGTTGGTATTGTCGCTACTATGGTTCTTTACTTCAAGGCTGCTGGCCAATGGGCGTAAAAACGGTCACCATGACACATATATTAAGAACAGTCCCTGGTCAGATGTCACATAGTACCACAGATTCACAATGTATCAGAAATAAAAATGGATATAATAGACTTAAATTTCAACTATGTGAGCGCAAACTCCCTTATGGCGCGGATTATGTAACTGCGTATCCACTCCAAAAAGAGTTCACTTTATTCAACAAATATAGAAACCATCAAGTCTGAAAAGACATAAATCATAAACAAGTCGTGTAAAATCAGTCATCAACCAGCGAAAAAAAAAACAGAACAAAAATGGTGGAAAGAAACAAAAGAAATGCAATGAAAACAAGGGGGAATCAACAGAAAGGCTTCACTAACACACCGAGTCTCGGGTCATGAACCATAAATCATGCACCGGTCACTTTCACAACCGTGGCTACACTACCCTCGGTGTCTGGCTCTTCAACTGTCGACAAAGTTGCACCAGAAGGCTCGCCACACTCTGTAACGACAGGTTCTGGTACCCACTCTTCCTCGTCGTCACTCTCGTGCTCATGTACAGAAGACTGACTCGAAGCAACTCCCCGCTTGTAGTTGCCAGCTGCCCATTGCTTGTCTTTGGCTGTGAAACTAGCACTGTCAGACGCACCTTCTCCGGGATTGGCTTCACCAGAAGGCGACAGGAACCGGCTGGCTTCTTCATCAACAACCTCCTCCACCATACGATCTTCAAGCGCAGAATCGTCAATCCGAGCAACAAAGACAGAAGCAATCAACACAAAGACACCACCGACAGCATACACATATGACATGCTGCGATCACCTGGAGTACCGCGTGGCTTCTGGAAGAAGTGGAAGATGAGACTGGATGACAGGTTGGCGATTATTTGTGGGGCTGACATGGACATGTTGTGGATGCCCATGATAACACCAGCATCGTCATGCTCCTCAAGTTCTTCAGAATGGGCGGCGGCGTCATAAGTGCCAAGACCCTGTGGAGTGCGGAACGGGAACCATTGTCTGGCCAGCTCCCGTTGCTTAGCAAGAAGGGCATCCCGTTGACTGATCTCAGCTGAAATAATGGCGAAGGGGGCCCATAGAGTGAGAGCCCAAGTGAAACCGATACATCCAATCAGCACAGTGGCTACCTGAACAGATTGTACAAACAGAGTAGAAAAGAGGGTGCCGGCAAAGAAAATCAGAGAAATAAACCAAGCACGCTTCAACGTCAACCCAGGAATCCGGAGACTGTCAAGGAACGAAGGCTTAGCATTGGTGGAGCCCTCTGGGGGTGCCTTGTCATAAGTCGGGGCGATGAAGAATGGCAAAATAAGGTTTGTTCCAAGGGTGACCACAGCATTGATAAAGAGCGCTAATGTGCCGACCCGAGTCGCTTCTTCATAGAGCTTCTCCAACTCCTCACCACCGAGATTAGGATTTTCCTTCAAGAACGGCTGAATGTAAAGATCACCAATGTATGACGAAGTGTAGAACAAGAAAGGGAACCAACCGATCCAAGAAAAGATCTGAACGAAACAGACCCGCTTGATTTGGACAGGCAGGCGGCGAATCGCAACAAACAGCTTCCCAAAGAAGCCCAGTAAAGTCGGACTTTTCTTGGCAGGCAAACCAGATGCTTGAGGGTTCTTCTCTGTAATGGCCGAGGTACTGATGATGATCGTGAGGACCAATGAAGCGCTAGCAAAGGCACAAAGAGCCTGGAACTGGGTACTACCAATCCAAGGCAAGTAGTGGTGAAGCTCAACATATCCAGCAAGAAATCCGATGATGTTTCCCAGACCAAGCATACGACCGGCCATGGAGTTAGCGGCCTCCTGTTGGTGGTGGGGAGCGCCGTCAACAATAAAGGCACGAATCGAGGCCTGAACAGTGTTGACTGCGATATCCAAAACGTAGATTCCCAAAACAGCAACGATAACGATGGAATTCTTGACGAAGTCACTCTCAGGGTCGTAATCAAGAGCAGTAAGAATCCAAGTAACAATCTCCTTTGTCCAAGACAAACAAAACAGAGAAACAACAGTAACGATAGTTCCAGCAATCATGAACGGCTTCCTTCTTCCCCACGACAAGCTGCAGCTGTCGCTCATCATACCAACATATGGCTGTACCAATGACCCTGTCAACGGACCGGCAATCCACACCAACGCCATAAGCGACTTGCTCATTCCCAACGACAAAAGATATGGTGAACCATTGCTGAACTCGACTGACCAGGCAATCTGCAAACCACCAAGACACAGGGTCAAAAGCGCAAGATATCTGGTACTCTTGCTCTGGACTGGCTCTGGGGCAGTGTGAGAGGCCGAAGGCCAGAAACCCGGTGGTGGAACCATACCGCCGGTTGCTGGTACAATAGACTGATCAGAGGAACCGAAGCGGGCAGAATATCGTGCGCTGCCTAGAAGAGGGGATTCTTCGTTGAGGGGGTCAGCTTCGGGGCCAGTAAATTGGCGGCGTTTCGGAGCAGCAGACGTATGGACGTCTGCGGGAATAGACTGTTCCGCCATTATAACAACTCAGTCAGTTTTTGTTGCTGTTCTGATGTGAGAGTGGAAAAGGCAGAAAGGAAGGCACAAGCGCGCTATCAAGAGCGATTCAACCAGGAACGCTTCTGTGATATCGAGGGTGTGGGCGCAAAAGTAAATGCAGAGAGGCGAAACAAAGAACAGGATGAGACCAAAGAGAAAGCGGGCCTTGATGGTGTATATGTACTGAACCTAAGGCTATGACCAAAAATCAAGTAAACTCACACGATACACAAGGCACCCACTGTTGCTGTACAGATTATCCTCGTACAGTAAAAAACAAGGAAAATCTATGGTGGCCATCCACTTACAAGATTCTGGATCCCTCAATACCTAACACGCCCCTGCTATCACGGGGGGGTGGCAAAGAAGGAGTCTCTCAACCCAGCAATACGTTGTCAAGCGAGCTGCAGGCTGTGCAGAGGAATTGCAGATACAGCTGCAAAAAGCGCTTCTCAGCGGACAAAGCAGCGGCCTGGACCAAGTAACGATGTCAGTTTGTTACCGTGAATGTGTAGGATAACGCGAATACAAGGTGGTTGTCACGACTAGGTATTTGGAGATATGAGAGTATTGATAATGCAAGTTTCGCGGATTCGCAGGGCAGCGTTGTCAGTTATACAAAGATGGGTGGCGGGAAGAGAGGGGTTCTGATATGGTGGCTGTGAACAAGGAGCCAAGAGAGCTACACTATCTTGGGAATTGTGGTTGGGCTATAAACTTTCGTTTCGGGGGGTGAACAGAGCGATTGCAACGAACAGGAGAAAGAATATAGTGATAGAGGAGGCGACCGAGGGATGGAACGTGGACATGGAATAAGGCCGGTATAGCCTGATGGTGTGATTGGCTGATATCAGACTTCGTCTGTTCATTTATGGGCGGCTCCAACCGGCGATAGAATAACCGGGAGAAAAGCGATAATCGGTACGCTATATGTAGATGCAAAATGATATATGTATATTTCCAGGGACAAGAACATAGACAAACCCCACGAATCAATCCAGGCCACAAAAGCGTGAAATAACTACAAGGCTATATCGATATATACGAGCTTGATGCATCCAATGAATTCACTAGTAATGTCTTGCTTTGACCTAACCAGCGTGAGCAGTTTCCTGTTCCAGACCCTATGCGAGAGCAGGTGTGTGTGGTGTGTCTGATTCCCTTTTTTTATGCAGGCCGAATGGCTTGTCGCAAATGCAGATGCAGTAGCAGTAGCAGTTGCATGATGGGCGGGTAACAGTTGCACTGGCAAAATGTATAGGTGGTTCTATAGTTGTGTTTGGGATTACAGATGTACAAATGATCTGGACAACACATTGAGGCGAAACAGACGGTGTTTCGTGGGCGATTGCCTTTGGAGATTTGGGCGTTTTTTCTGTAGTGACGTCACGCAAACTTTTAGTGCATACCGGGTAAGCTCAGTGTATAAATGGGGTTATGAACATTAAACAACCCTACCCGGTACTCATCGTGATGAATTGGCACTCGCCGGCTCCTATGTCGTTCCCTCTTGACGTAACAATGCAGTACAGGATGGCACACTGGCCGCCGTGATCCTCTAGCCTCTTCTTATTGTCGTCTGTTCACCGCATCCCAACGCAGTTCATTCCATTCTACTCCCACTGACTAGGCAGCCAATTCCATGTCATGTCCGCCCAACCGTTCCAAGTGAACAATGCGGTGAGTCGTTGACATCCCGGAAACCCAACCCAAGCGACCGTGGTCACGATCATTAAGGACATCTACAAACTTGTAGACAGGACTGATATTTCCCACATGACATGTATCACATGCAGGACCGGGACTACTTGACTAGGATGTTTGGCTGCAGCCCCTCTGCCATACATGACTACCATCGAGGCCTTCTACTCTCCAAAAAGCCTCTACAGTTCTTTTTTTTTTGCTCGACACATTTATGACAGATTCTGCAACTGTTTTCCACACTGGTTAAATCGGCAAGGAATTTCCTTGAAGATACGTACCCGTCCGGCCCAAAAAACCGACTACGACCCCACATCCTTCTCCGCGTGCAGCCCAACTTGGGTGCTACACCTCCACCGGAGCCCAAAATCTACTTGCCGCCATTCCCGTTACTTAATGTCACTAAAAAGTATGTACTTTGAATCTGTCAGCCCTGAGCCGCCCCTGATATGGAAGCCCTTCATTCGAACTGTCATCCGCACGTACATGTGAAATTCTCAAAGACAACTTCTCACAGCCAGTCGTTATCATGGTCAGACAACTATGCAAGCCTTATTATTGTGTCGTGAGCCTAAAGGGGTACTTGTGCACAAAATTTCCAGCACCCTGACTTTGCCGCCAATTGATGCCTAATCTCGCCCTATTATTCCTATGAACCATCATCGTGACTCACATATCTCGCCTTGTACTTTGGTAATTCTACAGTAGATTCACACACCCCTTACGGGGCAAACAGAAAAGTAATAAGCCTAAAAGAAAACCAACAAACACCATGTTTTCCCAATCCCACATCACAAAAAAGCAAGTTCATGGGTTGATTTGAACCCTATAGACGATACCGCCCTTTAAACATTAGATCCACCATTTCCACCACTGCCATGTCTCCCCGAATCTAACAACAGATGGGGTTTAATGAAGTCCTCGTCAAGCTGTCTAAACAGACCTGCTGGGTCCTCCGCAGTCAACAACTGTCTAAACGCAGAAGTAACACCGACAGCATGACCACCGCTATCTTCCGTCGGCCGAAGGTCCACGCCGGAATTAACCCTGGACAGTGACCCTCTTCCGTCAGCTCTGACAATTGGGCTACCTCGTTGCCTCCGGGCGGAGCTTGTCTGCGCCGGTGGCGGCAGATCTGAGGTGTCAATTTCGCTGCCAAACTCCGAATCGTCCAAACTACTCCGCCTAAGGAGATCATTGGTCTCGCCGGTGGTAGGGCGGGCGAATTGGGGGTTTGTACTCTGACCAGTGCTAGAGTTCGAGCGACCGACTGAGTTCAGCGAAATATTACGACGCTGGTTGAAGCCGGCACTATCGGAGCGTTTGTGGTAGCTCCCATGGTACGTCTCAATGTCAAATTCATCGTCGCTGTCAACCTCATCAACAACGCCAGTTTGGATACCAAGGATTTCTAGCATACGAGCCGTAGTTCCACCAAAGATGATGACAGTTAACACAACAACCACAAGAACTGTGGCACGGAGAGCAGGGGCATTGTCACCGTCCATAAGGGCAGCCAACGCCACACCGACAGCTCCGCGAAGACCTGCCCAGAAAAGCATAGCTTGGTAACTGTAAGACAGTTCGTCGGCAGGCTGGCCGCGTCTCTTGGCACGGTAGCGGATAACGCTGTTGATCACGCTCGAGAGAGGGAATACTGCGACGTAGCGAGCTGCGCAAACAGCCATGACTGTGACGATGATCAAAGGAGGCTGAAAAACCAGGGTGTTGTCGGTGAAGAGAGACAGACCCAGGTAGATGAAGATAAAGTTTTCAGACAACTGGGCCAAAACCTGGAACAAGTACTTAGTCGTGAGCTGGGTGCGGCGCGACATGTTGAAGTAGGCATAGTGCTTGAGTGTGATTCCACAAAACAGCAATGACACGATACCTGCAAGTCAATGACGTCAGTAATCCGTTAATGAACTAATCCAACCACCGAAAACGTACCAGACATGTGAACACCGTTCGAAAAGAAGTATGTAGCATAAGCAATCAACACTACAAGCGAACTCTCAATCTTTTGGTACCGACGAATGTAAGTGAACTTCAATAGAAGAGCAGTGCCAACACCCGCAAGCACACCAATGAGCAAACTGCCAAAGAATGCGAACAAGAAAACACCGATACCCTCGAAGAAATTTATCAATCCCAGGCTACCAGCTTCTCCCTTCTTATACTTTTGCGCCGTTTCGAAGATGACAATGGCAATAGCATCATTTAAGATAGATTCGCCGAAAACATAGGTGTATAGTTTCGGGTCGACCTTGTATGAGTTGAAGATAGCGAGAATGGTGACAGGATCCGTAGCCGAGAGCGTGGCACCGACAGAGATGGCATCGACGAAGCTCATCTTAAGTGGGCCAGGCAACATGGCAAACAGCCAAAGAATAACACCAATAACCACTGCAGACAAGAAGGTTCCAGCAAAAGCAAATGTCAAGATGACACCAATGTTGCGGAAGAAATTGGCCTGGTGTAACTCATAACCAGACGACAAAATAATTGGTGGTAGCAAGAGGTTGAAGAAGATTTGTGGACTGAATTTGATAATGTTTCGGATAGAGTCGCCGGGTGTTATTAGGAGTACCAAGCCAACAACCATACCTATGCTAGGTTAGAAAATGCGTTGTATCGGTACAATCGGAGACATACCAGCAAAGATGGAAATGACAGTTTCATGGATAGCTTCAATCTTCTTTTCTTGCAACACATAGCTGGTCAAGAAGGCTGCAATAAGCAACAGAATGGAAATGAAGATAGCCCATGATGAAATAACCTCACTCTGGGAACTGTTACCGTCTATAAGTCGCGATTAGTCGGTCGATGATCTCGTATGGGTAGATATGTGGATATATCGGTATGGTCCAAATAAGGTACAACCGAGATATCCTTATGTAATGGGTAATGGGTGATGCGCACCTCCAGGATCGGTCTCGTCGTCGATCGCTCGTGCTGTGGAACAATACTGTTAGCCCATATGTCCATCTCTTAAGTGCTCAGGTAGGCCCTAAAGTCGCCCACATGCGCCGCAGCCGGTCAGTCCTCCATAGGGCCGTGGGAACATCCACATCCTCGGCCAGCAGGGTGCTGCGCAAGGTGGTGTTATGTTGCGCCTTCCTGCGCACAAAAGTCCAGATACATACAAAGTAGATACAAAGCGCTTGCGCCCAAGTTGTGCGCCATGTTGAAGCACCGATCCGTCTTATTAGCGAAGTGTAGTCGAGCGGAGCGGCGACAAAATCAAATAGCGGGCAGTAGTAAACACTACGAGGGTCTGTACGACAACTCGTGGGGCAATGACTAGAAATGAAAAAAAAGGGGACGATGACGTCGATGGGGCCAATTGAAACAATGGCCAAAAGCTGAAAAAGAATCGATATACCACGATAGACGGACCGTGCTACTCTCTGCCAAGACAACGGCACTGAATTTGTTATCGTGAACTGATTTGGATAAATGGCGACTGCGTAAGCCTCCGCACGTCACAAGCCAATGATGCCGCTCAAGCGCTTGTCGCTTAAAACAAGTGGGTTGAGGCGTGGGGCAGGCAGACGGGCTGGGAACAGGGCTTGTCTGAAGAGCCAGAAGCAGAACCGATAGACTTTTTATCGGACGTCAGAGAAGATTGACGATGGAGTTCGCGCGATCGGGATCTAGCGACGGTAGCTATTGAAGCTCGCTGGATATTGTAGACGGGAATGTGGTCGGCCGGAGACAGGAGCGGCGTCTGTGGTGGCACTTTGGAAGCCTGTTGAATTGGTAATTTCCGTTCGGGCGGCAGCAGGAGGAGTGATACCGTAAGTTGAAGAATTTGAAGGAAGATGTAGAGCACGTGAGATCTGTAGCAACACGGTTTCAGCCGTAAACTTTATGACGTACTGAATTGATGGTAGGGAAGACGCTATATGGGTAAATGGAACGATTTCCTTAGCTGTTGGATCAATAACCACAAAATGCAAAAGGTATAAAGTGTCCAAAAGAAGTACTAAATTTGAACCAGAAGTATTCGTCATCGCCTTCTGAACTCGGACAAAGGACAAACAGTGGTAAAGCCTTTTATATTCCAGATACTCTAAACTGGCCAAAATCAAGCCGTTTCGCTTAGTGAGGAAATGCCCAATTGCAAACTTCGCCTTGAGCAAGAACTTGCTTCTGATACAGCATGAGTACCCCATTTAGGAAGTGAATAAAGACCCAGTCAGCGAGCTCCTAATTATGAACCCCATGCAATCGATCATGCAGGTGCAATTTGCCATCAGACGTAACAAAGAAACCGGCAAGGTTTCTATTGATGCCGTTGGTAATGAATAGACAACGGTGTGAAATACGGAAATCCGTCTGTTTATTGGGTATTCATATAACTTGTACTACCCAACTGTTCATCGACACATCGGATGGGAAACACATGAGGTTACTTCTACATCTTCCACATCCTCTTTTGGTGATCGGACCGGCTTTGTTCGAGGCGTAGGGGGTCCGAGATTATGCGGAATATACGGGTCTGTTCGCCGGAAACGTTCCCCGGTTGTTGTTGTACTATTTTACGTCTACCTGAACAGCGCGAACTATCAATACGACGGCATTACGGAGAAACGTTCCCGGCCGCTAGCCAGCGTGAATATATATTGAAACATCGACCCTAGAAATCACATACGACCATAGCCTGCGGAAAATACGGGGTCCCGTCTGCTCCCCCATAGTCAAGCCACAGAGCGCTGGATTAGTAGTACGGTGGGTGACCACGTGCGAATACCCGGTGTCGTATGTATTTTTGTATTTTTTGCAGTTCACGTGGGTCCGATAGTACAGACTTGATATCATGATACAGCTAGGTCGACTTCCACATACGACCATAGCTTGTAGAGAACACGGGGTCCCGTCCGCTCCCCCATAGTTAAACTACAAAGCGCCGGATCAGTACTACGGTGGGTGACCACGCGGGAATACCTGGTGTTGTATGTCTATATATCACTGACTTTCTTTTTTACTTGTTATAAAAAAATGAGTAAAACGAAAATGAGATTTTGCGTGCTATTTGCCTTCTAAAACCAATAAAAACTAAACAAATGCAACGTTATGCACCAGCGTTTTGTATCGTCGCTGTCAACCGTATGTCCATAATTCAGACCGTAAAAAATAATCTCCAGACGTAAGTCTCTCCAGAGGTATGAGCCTCAATAGTAACAATGAATAAAAACAGGAATCGTCAGATCCAAACGCCAAAACAGATACCCAAACAAAAACATAAATGAATCCAAAAGAATTATACAAACCAGTCCGTAGACAAACTCCCCTCTTTTCCTTACTCGCCCTTGCGTCTCTTCTCGTTCTCTCTAGCAATGCTCTTGAAGAAGGAATTCTGCGTCTTCTTCTTCTTGGACATAACAGCGCGGTTGGCACTGCGGTTCTGCTCAACATAAGCCATATCAGCACCACCGGAAAGACCCTTGAGCGAGCCAGCAGTTCTTCTAGCACCTCTGCGGCCGGGCTTGCCATCTTTCCCGTAGAACAGATTGCCTTCCTCGGCCATGGCAGCGGACTCTCTTTCTTCGTCTTTGAAGCTCTTCGTTTCCTGATCAACAAGAAGTTTTTGGAGCAGCTCACGGCGGGACTCTGGCGTGGCGAAGGCCAGATCAGGTGTGTTTTCGATGTTCTTCAGCTGTGTAATGACTTTGAAAGCGTAACCCTGATCGACCAGGAAAGCCTGACGCTTCGAGGAGAATGACATCTCAACAGTATCCTTAGACACCAGAGAATAAAAGAAGGCGTTGAAACCCTCTTCGTTACGTCTCTTGGCACGCAACACACGACCAAGACGTTGGGCCTCCTGACGACGGGAACCATACTGTGCTGAAATCTGAATGAGGCAGGTGGCCTCGGGAAGATCCAGTGATGTATCACCAATCTTTGACAAGAACAGTGTGGAACAGTTGGGAGAAGACCGGAAGAACTCAAGAATCTCCTGACGCTCTGCGTTGCTCGTACCACCATACAAGAATGGCTTCATGAGCTTCTTGGCATACATTTCAAGTGCATAAACGTTGTCAGAGAAGACAATGATCTTGTCTCCACGGGACTCATGGTACTTGATGAGATACTGGCACGCCTGGAACTTACTTGGGTTCATCACACAGAACAGGGAACGCGTGCGACTGCTGGCCTTGAGATACTGTTCATAGAACTCAGTGGGCATGGGACACCAGACGACGGCACATTGGACCTTAGCAATGAAACCTTTTTGGGAAAGCTCCATCCAGTTGGCCTCGTACAACTTGGGGCCAATCAAGAAGTTAAGATCTTCAATCTTGTCGTCTTCACGAAGAAGGGTGGCTGTCAGACCCAGCTTGGAATGGGCCTTAATGGAACCAACGACACGACGGAACATCTGGGCAGGGACGACGTGCACCTCATCTAACAACATAAGACCCCATTCTCTGTTCTGGAGGAAACGCATCATCTTGGCAGACTCATGGGCACGCTCACGTGTGTTGGTGACCATAGAGTATGTGGTGACGATGATACCTGTGTTACCAGTAAACACAGACTTGCTATCGGAAGAGAACACGGCAATGCTGTCAGGGTTGATGTTGGACCACTTAAGGAACTCGTTACGCCACTGGATGGCAGACATGTTGCTAGTGGCCAACACAACAACACCCTTGCGGATAGTGCAGGCGGCTGTTACACCGACAAGCGTCTTTCCAGCACCACAGGGCAACACAATGATACCTGATTTAGCACGACCGTTACCAAACATTTTGCTAAGTGACTTTTCTTGATATGGACGGATTTGCGTGTTTGGTCTAAGATCAATCTCGAGGTTTGGGTTGACGAGATCATTACGGAAATCGTATTCTTCCAAAGCCGGGTAGTGGAGTGCCAGGCATCGCTGAGCCGTAGCACCAACCTTTTCGTCTTGGATTTGGAAAGCATGAATGATCTCATTGGGCGAATCATCCTCTTCGTCGTCTTCAATTGTTGGGGCAGCTGGTGCTGTCTCGGTAGAAACCTCCTCCCCAGTTGTCTCCTTCGCAAGGCCTGCTTCGCGAATACCGGCTGCATCCTTAGTACCGGCAATGACGAGCGTTGGCATTGATTGTTGGACAGTCGAAGTCTCTTGGGTGCCCTGCACACGGTAAGAGCCAATCTCATGGTCTCGAAGGAGAATCCGCAAAACGTTGGCGTCAGTCGTCTCTACGTAATATTTGTTGTTGCGCAAGACCAGCTTAACCTTTCCGTAACTGGCACCACAGTAGCTGATGTACTGTTTGACGTTTGCTGGCATATCGGTCTTGAGAAAGCGCTCTAGGGTGAGGATGATATCAGATGGGTTAAGCCCGACGGAAACGGCGGCGTAAAGAGAGTGTGTCGTGAGGCGGTATTCGTGAATAAACTGCGGTCTAGATGTAGGTTCCGCAATGGTAATGAGGAAATCTTGAACCTTGGGCGCAAGTGGGTGGAAAGACTCCAGAGTCAACTTTCCATAGCCGTCGATTCGAAGAGGCAGCGATGCATGGTTCGCCTTTAAGCGCAAGCCAGTGAAATCTCTCTTGTTAGAAGGTTCAAAGAGACCTGACGCCATGTCAGAGATACCGCAATGTAGGTCGTACGGGAATGCGCTGATGTCGAATTTTTGGATGTTTCTGGCAATTGCCTTAGTCATGTCTTCCGAAATCTCCTTGCATTCTGGCACAGTCTCGGTCTCAGCATCATCGGTTATGTCGACATTGGAACGAGGTGTAGCGGCGGTTCCGGGTGTCGAGCCTTTCGAAGTGCGGCCAGCCTTGATGGCGGAATCGGTGCCGTTGGGGGCCTTGCGTTTTATAGGGGTAGCCATTGTAAAGTAAATCGCGAACAACTGAATCGATACGGTGTCAGGATTGAGCCGTCTGGTACCGTTTGCGATAACGACAAACCAGAAGATTGAATTTTCGGATGATTCCCTCGCGATGCGACAAGAAATAAACAGGCTGAACAAAACAATGAATCGCTAAACAAGCACAAATGCACAAAGATGATGTTTTGAAGGAGACTTGGATTTAGGCAACTGTTCTGAGGTAGGCCCCAACTAGACTGCTTGCTAAGCTCAGTACTATCAAGAGAAAGTCACCATTGCTTACTAAAAGCTAAGTTAATGGACGGAACGCAATTGCATCACAGGCTCACATTTCTCTCCAAAATGCATAGGTTGTATTTTAGACAGGCACCATGCTGCACTTTTATTGGCTGGTTTTCCACTACTAGGCTCCATCAGTAGGCTGCGAGTTAGGTGCAGTATGCTATCTGGGTATGTGGTCACGTGACGACGTGTAGCTCCCGCGCAATGGACTTGTCAACTATAACTCCATTAGGAAACGCGCAGGTCAAATTGGCGCCACGCCATTGGTCTGTTGTCATCTATATTAACAATACTAAAACATCATCACATCGCTTTGCTCAATATCAAGATATCTCGTTGGTAGTCTAATTTGGCTTTAACACATATATACCAGCTTTCTTTATTTTTCTCAAGTCTCTGAATTGTACTATATTCCAAGCCTACAATGGCTCCCCGTAAATCCACCCGGAGCACCACTACCTCGAACTCTAAGCGAAAGGCTGATTCTGAAGACGTCGATTCGGTCAAAAACGAATCTGATATTGAAACTGAACCCCGTGGCAAAAAGGCCAAAACGGAGGCTCTTCCCACAAGAACAAAAGCTGCTCCAAAATCAAAGGCCGCCAAAGCTTCAGATGAAATGTCTGCTCTGGTCCCCAGAACGGCAATCTCATCCTTGAAAAAGGCCATGTACATCGGTGCTCATATTAGTGCTGCCGGTGGTACGTCTATTCCACTTCTTTATTTGCAAGATTTTTAGCTCACGTAAATCCCCATCGTAGGTGTTCAAAATGCCCCACCAAATGCTGTGCATATCGGTGCCAACTCTTTCGCTTTGTTCTTGAAATCTCAGCGGCGTTGGAACAATCCGCCACTCGCTCCAGATGCTCGCGATGGGTACATGTCCTCTTGCAAGCATAATCACTATGAAAGCAATAAGCATGTACTTCCTCACGGCTCATACCTTGTGAATTTGGCGCAAGCGGATAAGGAAAAGGGTGACATAGCGTACAACAGCTTTGTTGATGACTTGAAGCGGTGTGATGAGTTGGGTATCCTACTGTACAACTTCCATCCCGGAAGTACCGGTGGTGCTTCCATGGAGGAAGCTTGCAAGCGGATTGCTGACCGTATTAATGCGGCCCATGAAGTTACTAAGACGGTCATTCCTGTTCTTGAAAACATGGCAGGTGCTGGAAACGTGGTTGGCGGTCGCTTTGAAGATCTCAAAATGATCATTGACGGAGTAAAGGACAAAAGCCGTATTGCAGTGTGTATCGATACATGTCACACATTTGCAGCCGGGTACGATATTCGTACGCCAGAGACTTTCAAGGCCACGTTTGATGAGTTTGACAAAGTTGTTGGTATGAAGTACCTTCGGGCTTTCCATTGTAAGTCTATGTTCTGGTTCTCTACATACATAAGGACTCCCACATGACTAACTATTTCATAGTGAACGATAGCAAAGCCCCCTTAGACTCCAATCGTGACCTTCACGCCAATATTGGTACAGGCTTCATTGGTCTGCGCGCTTTCCACTCTGTCATGAATCACGACGCCTTCGTCGGTATGCCAATGATTCTAGAGACACCAATTGACAGCAAAGACTCCAATGGAAAAACTGTTGAGGACAAGCAAATCTGGGCGGACGAAATCAAGCTATTGGAAAAACTCATCGGAATGGATCCAGAAAGCAAAGAATTCATTGATATGAGCGAAGAATTACAGGCCAAGGGAGCTGGTGAAAGGGAGAAGATACAGGATCAAGTCGACCGTAAGGCTAAAAAGACACCTGCAAAGAAGGCGCCGGTTAAGAAGGCACCAGCTAAGAAGACGACCAATACTAAGATGGATTCATTCTTGGTAAAGAAGGGCAAGAAGAAGGCTTCTTCTGATGTTGAGAATGAGAACGAAGACAGCAACTAAGAGTGTCGTCATTTAGCGGTGGCACAAGATTGTGCAACATGGGCTTGCACCTGGCACTCATTTACGTATGTATGTTGGTGTGCTGATATTTGATCTTGTGGGTCGTGAATTGAATAGAGGCGTTTAGGTTCCGTTTCCATTTCTTCTTCTTTACCTGCAGGTTTCTGCATGTCATGAATGTTTGCTTCTCAATTGTATTTTGCCCTGTCTACATTTTGTTTCAGATGTCACAAAGGCGGCTTGGAACATGAGACGGTAGTGAGTGGCTGTGTCTCTGACAAGCTTGTTGACAATTATGTCCTGAACTAAACTGTATAATCAATAGTTTGATTTGTATCAGGCGTCATGACTTGGGGTGGCTTATCCCCAATATGGTGTGGTTCATGCTTGCTGCGCTGGTGATTGCATCCCTACAAACTTGATACAACATGGGAAGCCACACTCTGTCACAGGCTGGCCGGTATTCAGCAGGGAGGCGCTCTTTGGCGATTCAACAATTTGTGTTTAACCCCATGTGGTGATCAAGAGTGACATGTTGTCAATCACGAACCCGCGCTTGCGCTCATGGGATATTTATTCTCCGGAGGGATGATCTGGCTTGGAATCTATATGCGATTTGGTTATTGGGTGTACGTATGTATACAGATGAGAATGATCACATGTATATTTATGGTTATAAGTAATATCAAATCATGCATAAAGGGGAGTTATTACATATTTACTTGGTTGGGTGATACCACGCCGTCGGACCAAGTCAAGAAAGCGGTACGGCACAGATGGTCTTGAATATGAGTTTAGTATGAACCGGCTTTTGTCACAGACGGGTTCTTGAGAAGACCACAGCCTTTGTTGTCTCTATTGAGGCACTGCTGGGAGTATGTGCATACATCACCTCGACAACTGTTTGCCTCTACGCACATGTGTACATATGTATGTTGCATTGTTCCATGCTAGAAGCTTCTTGATCAAGTGTTTGCTCCCCTGAGCTAATCATAGTTGACGTGTGCAAGTATTGAAACATCCTATAATCGATGGATCATATGCAAGTCGTGGATATTGAACTGCGATCATATTTTGTCTTTTGAGATTTTACTTTTTAAGTTTTCGTGATTATGGAGTATGTTTGAGGGTCACCAATGGTAACAATGGGAACATGTATGTATGCAAATTCGGCAAGCCCCGAATACGACTACTTGGGTTTATCCCGGTGTAACCTAGTTCTATATGTAAATTTCGTGAACTGGATTTTCAAATGATCGATCTACAAGTCATAAGTCATTCAAATGCCTCAATCTTTATTAACGAACCCCCACAAAGACGATCCATTTGTCAATCGAACCACATGGCAACCCCATATTCCATCCATGGCGCCCTCTATAACCCCAATCCGGCGATTATGGAAAAATCTCACGCGGTCACGGAAAATAAAAGTTTGTAAAAACCTTGTTGGTTCAAAAATCCCACGCACCTGACCCGAAGGTGCGGCCCCATCGGATCCACCGCCGGCGCCGCGCGTCTGACAGGCCTTCATGTTTGTCCGGTCAAAGTGGATCCTCCCTTAGTAGACTAACGGAATGGGTCGACCGGTAGCTTTAGATTTAGCTAATGTTTTCAGTGGGGGAATTTGATCCAATAGCTGTTCTAGGGTCGATAACTAATTCCAGGAACACTTATCACCGGTAGTTGAAGCAAGTTACTGTCGGGATCAACGATTAGGATTTAGTAGCGTGCTGACCGGAAGGGTTAGGGTATAATTCATTATGACCACACCTCACGTTGCTGGGTGTGTGGTCAAAGTTTGTGATTGGTCTCAAGTAGTGTGATCTAAACACAATGAACAACAAATCACTGGTTCAATGTGAGTTTTACAATGTTTTTAGGTGAGTAGTTCATTTACTTCTGGCAGACAAAGAGCCATCAAATCACCAACATTACAAGATTGACAATGATGTTGTCTCACGTCAAGTCTGCCAATATCATGCGCGATTCCATCCCCTTTTTCCAGTCCTTTTTTGGTTATAAGCCAATAGAGGAATGTTCTCTTTGGTCACGATCTCCCAACCTCGTGTTCCTTCAACCGAGAGAGAACAGACCCGCCTGACAGCTTCCATTTCCTCATTCCAATGACCCGCAACGCCATTTACCGCGCCGCGCACCATTCTCGTCGAATTAAAGAACGGGAATTGTCTATACCGACGTACAATTAGATGACGGACGCCCAAAACATGTTGTATTATGTTTATTTGCAGGGTTACTCGCTCAGGCGACTTGGCGGGGTGGCTGACTGTTTTTAGTATCTATGTACACGGAACGAGAAACGGTCGCCGGCTGCTGAATTGGTGATACGGGTGGTGGCAGCGGTGGCGGTTCAGGACGTTTTTTTGGCGGGATCTATCGGGCAGTAGTCCTGGACTTTGGTGTAGATCTCTTGCCGTTTTCGAGAAAAAGGTGACGAACGACGGGTGGGGAGCGTGGGAGTCTAGACTTTTGACTGACAGGGCTCATCTAGTTTGGAAGAGTCTGTAGATCTCGTCCTTTTGATGGCGGTGAACCATTTTTATTTTGATTGTTCGACACTTCAAAGAGACTTCAGGGAGCTGTTTAAATGTTATCAAGGTAACATCGTAATCGGCTTGGTAATTATGCTAAATACTCAGCCACGAAGCTTTATAATAACCTGGGAGGGAGAGAAGCCCGGACCAGTTGCTCACGGATGGACTTGTGGGGGATGTTCAAATTGACCTTATATACGTTTGCGACAAAGAAACTACGGTTCTAACCGAGCAACGAATAAGATAAAGAAACAGTATAGGGGCACAAGAGAGAACAAGCAGAGCAGAGAGAAACAACGCCACAGCCGCGTCGTCATTGAGCGTCTAACTAAGACGCGCGATAACGTTGAGATTAAATTTCCAGGGAAGCTACTGTGAAACCAGATGTCTGCATGACAATAGGCGAGGGTAAATTTTCTGATGGTTCATGAACACTACGTATGTACACATGTACATGCTGATTAAGGTGAAGTAAGGACTTGGAATTTAAAGACCATGGGTTTAACCGTGTGTTGTCATTGTTGTTAGAACCAAGGTGATCTTGTTCGTCTCAAGATACCCATTAGTTCTTGAGTACAGGGTTCTGAATCAGATAGTAGTCTCGGTGGATAGGACCCCACTACGCTCCCGTTCTGGATTCGGAAAGATTGGATTAGTTCATGTGGAGAATCTACTCACATGTGTCCCATTTCTTTTTTACGCCGGTGTTGACTTTGGATCAAGACTAGTTAGCCTTGAAGTTGGACCTGCATTTTGTCGACAATATTGTTCGTGATTCAATGTGACAGGCCATCACGGCTTAAACCCCACAATTCGTCGACTTGAAAATCACAAATTCGATGATCAGCGTACTGTAAGTTGGCTAGATGATTCCACAACAAGGTCACCTAGTTAGTATATACAAAAAGATGTCGTCGCCTCTGTGACCAACCAGGTAATTGATTTGTGATCCACAAGCCGTTCCATGTCTTTGTTTCCAGGGCGTAATTTCACTTGCAGGATGAACTAGTTCCTTATGACATACAATCATGCATCCGTAATACAGCATCTCGGGTATTTCGTTCTGTTGAACTAGGTTCGAGAAGGGAACCCCCCAGATGGTGACGACCTTCACCGACCAGGCCGATGATGCATCTTACGACGCCTTCTCCTTCTTGTCTCCCCAGCCAAATGTCCATCTTTGGCTAACAAAAGCACATCTTTGTAGTCGTGCGAGCTGAGCCTGAAGACCGCATCATCCCCATGCTCGCTTCAACGACTCCGCCAAATCGCCAAGCCAGTACTGTGCTCTAGACTTTGCTCCATGACTGGGGCTACCTCTAGGGAACCGAAGGCCTATAAACTGTGCAAGGGGCTTACATAGGGAGAATGAACCAGTGGCCAACAACTCAATTTTGCCTTTTTGCTTGCAGGTGCCAAGGTGGAAGCAAGAAATCGGGCTGACCGTCGGTCCAGAGACACATTGATCCGTCAAGGGCGGGAACCGGCCTTGTTCTTGGCAGAATCTTGTTTACTGACAGCTGCGACAACTCCCCGCACAGAGCGCTGAAAGTTAACAACAACGGTCGACGTCGGGAAATGAAATACCTGCATTCACCTTCCAACATTGATTGCTCAATGCTTTTTAGATGTTGTTGATTTCTAGGCGTCTAATAATGTTAGTACACACAGGAAGGACGGGACAGTGAATTTGTTCTTTGCCACGCCAGCAAGTTCAAGCGGCTGTTCAATCACTGTTCTGGATATATACACCCCCCCACTCAAGGATATTATTGGACTGTCTGGTCCCTGGCCCCTTTCTGCAGAACAACACCAACCAATCGGAGTCTCATGGGTTTTTGTCCCTGACTGTAGGAGAAGGGCCAATACCACCTTATCGTGGACTTGACTGCCATACATCCTGCATTATGTGCCTGGGCCGTATTTTCAGATTTCGGATTTGCAGAAAGTAGCACTGCTTTTGGCGGCGTCGCCTTTTAGAGATGACACCGCTACCGTCATTGTCTCACCAGTATCTGCTTTGGTTCTTTAAAGGGCGTTTTTTTGTCCTGACTAAATTGTTTAGTTTCTTAGAGTCGGAGAACTGCTCAGTAACCGAACTCACTGACTTCTGGTTCCTGACTATAGGCATTGTTGTGGACCAACTACTGCACTGGAGAGACCAAATTGGCTCATCCTAATGCCACTAGCCCATGCATACACTGGATTCAATGTGACATGATAGAGACACGCCCAGCAAACTAATATCGCTCGAAATATACGCCCTCACGTATCGTCAACGGACGCTTCGTCCAGCCCCTGCCCTCCTTCGCTCTGGCAGTCAGTCGACGCAGGGCCTCCCTCAACTAGATCCCATTAAACGTAGTAGCCAGGCGTTTTTCTTTTTCTTCTCGGCCTGCCCCCCTTCTTAAAGCCATAGAGCTTCTTCTTCTTTTCTTTCTCTTTTGCTTCATCCTCTGTCACGGTTCCATATTCCAACTGAGAGACTTCAAACGCTCTCTACCACACTCCTTTTTTACGGACCTGCTTCGCGATCTTTGTACGCCTTTATCTTCTATCCAGCCTTTCTTTATCTCTTCTCCTCCTTTAAGAGTAAGTTTCCATATTTCTTCTAATGTCTTGCCCCCGTTCGACACGTTGTACAGCCCAGCCAGGGTAATCCACCCGAGCTGGGGATTTCCACATCCGCATACCGACATACAACTCGTTACCCTAGACAAAAGGGTCATTCAAAGTGTTCATCATATCGAAGATGCTCGTTGTTATTCGCTAGCAAGCTTCGAGCCACGTTACTCGCATGTATGGTTACATATAATGGTTGTCCAGTGCCAGCCATGGTCTGGTAGTGTGTGATCCATACAGTCTTGTGAGCTTTTCGAACCAACCCTTCGAGTCATGAAAGTATTGCGAGGACACCTCCTTTCGGGAACATAACTGTGTTGTCCGTTTCACAGGAGGCTGCAAACCACGTGAATATGGAAATGCACCATAATGGTGGCGAGTAGCCACAAATTACCAACTCTCAGGTTGCAATATCAGGGACTTCCCTTGACTAATGGGAATACCTGGTTCATGGCCACCTGAGCTTCCTGGTCCATGGTCTATGGTGCATGGCGACGCT
Source organism: Huntiella moniliformis (assembly GCA_000712465.1). Lineage (NCBI taxonomy): Eukaryota > Fungi > Ascomycota > Sordariomycetes > Microascales > Ceratocystidaceae > Huntiella > Huntiella moniliformis. The sequence goes on from JMSH01000069.1 coordinate 110,105, forward strand.
GCTACGCCGCACCCCCGGTCAAAATCTGACCGTCCAATACATCTTTTCCTTGGTTTGCTTGTCCTTCCCAGTTGGTATATTTACCAATGAGCCCGGAGTCTTGCACGCAATGTCCGCTTCTTTCATTTGTCTTTCCTTTTTCTCTCCCTTCCCCACTGTGGACCTCCGTCTCTTGTAAATTCTACTACACTCGTTTATAATCCCCCATTCGTTCTTTACCCTTCTTCTCTTCGTGTACTTTATTCTTTACAGTCAACTAACTTTCCACCCAAGAACTGCCAAAATGAAGCAAGCTGCTGTTCTCGCTGTCGTGGCCTCTGTTGCCCAGGCCGCTTCCCACGGTCACCGCCACCTTCACAAGCGCGCTGCTCTGGCTAAGCGCGATACCATCACCGCTTACGTTGAGGGCCCTACTGAGACTGTCTACGTCAACAACGGTGAGACCGTCGATGCTGGCGCTGCTGCCACCGGTATTGCCAACGGTGACTACGTCGTTGTTGGCGAGTCTTCGCCTACCTTCACCAGCCCCACCACCACCGCTACCCCCACCACTTCCTCCAGTTCTGGTGGTGTCTTCATCGAGGCTGTCAGCTCCACCTCTTCGACTTCTTCCAGCTCCACCACCTCTTCGACTTCGACCTCGTCCTCTTCTACTTCCGTCTCTTCGTCCAGCACCAAGACCTCCTCCGCTGCCACTTCGACTTCGACTGCTACTGGTGTTGATGCTTCGTTCCCCAACGGCACTATTTCCTGCAGCACCTTCCCCTCGTCCTACGGTGCCGTTGCCATTTCCTACCTCGATCTCGATGGCTGGACTGGTATCCAGAACGTTCCCAACTACACCCCCGGTGACTCTTCAATCTCTTACATCGAGACTGCCGTTGGCGAGGGCTGCACTGAGAACTCTTTCTGCTCGTACGCTTGCCCCCTCGGCTACGAGAAGGCCCAGTGGCCCTCTGCTCAGGGCTCTACTGGCCAGTCCATTGGTGGTATTTACTGCAACAGCGACGGTTACCTCGAGCTTTCTCGCTCTGGCTACGACACTCTGTGCATGGAGGGTGGCGGTGGTGTCTACATCCAGAACGACCTTGACGAGGAGGTTTCCACTTGCCGTACTGACTATCCCGGTACCGAGTCCATGACCATCCCCGCCATCGCTGCTGCTGGTGCCAAGATCTCTCTGACCAACCCTCTGGCCTCCACCTCTTACGTCTGGCAGGGATCTACCACCACTGCTCAGTACTACGTCAACAAGCTTGGCTACACTTCTGAGGAGTCTTGCGTCTGGAACTCCGACAAGGACGCTGATGGTGCCGGTAACTGGGCCCCTATCAACATTGGTGTTGGTAAGGACTCCACTGGTATCACCTACATTTCCATCTTCCCCAACTCGCCCACTAGCACTGCCACCATTGACTTCAACATTGAGATCACTGGTGATGTTTCCAGCACTTGCTCGCTGGTTGATGGCGTGTACTCCAACGGCTTGACCACTGGCTGCACTGTAAGTATTTTCTTTTGTAATTTATTATTCTTGGACGTTCACTAACAATTTCAATAGACTGGTCTTACCGACGGTGGTACCGCTATCATCCGCTACTACAGCTCTTAAATTCTCAGCTCACGCTGATTGATATAACGCGTTGGTGACCGAATGAAGTTCTCTTTAACCCTCCACGGGGTTACACGTGTATTTATTTCTACCCTTACCAATGGCAAATCGTGCTTGCTGCATGGGTTCACCTTCGCTTTTTGTTCTATACACTCATGCGTGGCTTTGAATCTACTGCCGCGTACTCTCTTATATTCCCCAGAGGCTGTTTTCTTTTTCAATTCTCTCTGCTTCCTATATATATTGTCGTTTCTTCTTTGCACGGCAGGTTTTGAAGACGTGTGTGAGTTGTGATGTCTGCCATGACGAGTAAGATTGGGCTTGTTGTTGGCGTCCGGGGTTTTTCATTTTCTTTTGTATGTATGGTCTTGTTTTTGCTTTCTTGATACTCATAGAATTGTAAATAAATTCTACAAAAAAACAGTCGATATTGTCTTCATTCTTAGATTTGTACCTTGACTAGTGCTGGTGTGGTAATGGTTCAATGTCTCGTCCATCTGATAGACTCGGCCATAACGTCCGGTCTGTCGTTTGTGGTTCCTTCCTTTTATGGAATTGGGTTGTACAGGATTGATGCCAATGGACTTGTGCTCTTATAGAGTGATAGTTGCCAAGTCTGTTTGGTGTTCAGTTTACTAATTTTCGGTAACGAGGCCAACAAGTTAGTTTCCCACGGGCAAGTGAAAATCGGGGCTCTTCGCTATTTTGCCTTGAGGACTAAAGCAGGTTAGCGTGAGTGAACCGATTTGACTCGGCGTTGGTAAGGTGGGCAAGGGTTCGGCCGATTGCGGGGTGAAGGGTTTGGTTGGCGATGCAGTGTGACGTTACGGATGCGATGGATGAAAATTTTGACGAGAGTGGCTGCATGACAGGCCAAGACATGTGAATATGAAGTCAGCGACAGTACTCATACTGCGCTGGTGGGGCTGCATTTCTTGAGAAGCTACATATCAAGCGTTTGTAGTGATTACTACGAGTATAGTGAAGTCGCCATGGCAATTGCTTTCAAGTACTCCCCATCTTCCTAATTCGAAGCAACAGTCAAAAAAGTTTCCCGCTGAAGGCGTCTTTGAAAATGGCGCCAAATTTTCCTTGACCCCACCTTTCTGCGGCGGAAACAGGGTACATGGTAAACTTGTAGGATCAGTCCCGGCTTATACAGAGATATACGGCAACCAGCAGCTTACAGCCACGAAGAGTTGAAGCTCTGGGGTTTGCTTAATTAAAAAACAGGATTTTGATGGACGTCGATTGGTTGGGATGGCGCAATTGAATCGAGTTTGAGTGACTGATAGCGGGCAACTACTATAGGAGGAGGGGCGAATTCAGGTAAAGTGTAAATATTAGAGGGGCAGCATCGGATCCGTTGAATTCCTTTTCTTCTTTTTCTTTTTCTTTTTTTCCAGCTCCAACTGGATTTTCTATTGGTAGTTCCGTATCAACGACTCTTTTCGTTGTCTCACTCTTCTTAGAAACAGCTTCTCTTTTCACAATGGCTGATACTCGCCCCATTGCTATTCTGTCGGTCTACGACAAGACCGGCCTGCTGGACCTCGCCAAGGGTCTGGCTGCCAACAACGTCCGCATTCTTGCTTCGGGCGGTACTGCCAAGATGGTCCGCGATGCTGGCATCGCTGTTGAGTGAGTGCGATCTAAAGATGACGCGGTAAACTGCGCAACTGGGTGCTAACAGCTTTCCTTCTCTTTCTCTAGGGATGTCTCCGCCATCACCAAGGCCCCCGAGATGCTGGGTGGCCGTGTCAAGACTCTCCACCCTGCTGTTCACGGTGGTATCCTTGCGCGCAACATCCCCTCGGATGAGAAGGATCTTGCTGAGCAGAACATCAGCAAAGTTGACTTCGTCGTCTGCAACCTGTACCCCTTCGTCGAGACTATCAACAAGCCCGATGTGACCATTCCCCAGGCCGTTGAGGAGGTCGATATTGGTGGTGTTACCCTTCTTCGCGCTGCTGCCAAGAACCACGCCCGTGTTACCATCCTGTCCGACCCCAAGGACTACGCTGGTTTCCTTTCTGAGCTTGCTTCCGGCGCTATCTCCCAGGAGTCGCGTAACCGCTATGCTCTCAAGGCTTTCGAGTCCACTGCCGAATACGACACCGCCATCTCTGGCTACTTCCGCGAGCAGTACGCTGGTGATGTCAACCACAAGACTCTGCGCTACGGTGCCAACCCCCACCAGAAGCCCGCCTCTGCTTTCGTCAAGGGTGGCGCTATCCCCTTCAAGGTCCTCGCCGGTTCCCCCGGTTACATCAACCTTCTGGACGCCCTTAACGCCTGGCCTTTGGTCAAGGAGCTGAAGAAGGCTCTCGGCAAGCCCGCTGCTGCCAGCTTCAAGCACGTCTCTCCCGCCGGTGCTGCTATCGGTCTTCCCCTCACTGAGGAGGAGAAGAAGGTCTACTTCGTCAACGACATTGAGGGTATTGACCAGTCTCCTCTTGCCCAGGCTTACGCCCGTGCCCGTGGTGCTGACCGCATGAGCTCGTTTGGTGACATGATTGCTCTGTCCGATGTTGTCGATGTTCCCACCGCCAAGATCATCTCCAAGGAGGTTTCCGATGGTGTTATCGCCCCCGGTTACGAGCCTGCCGCTCTTGAGCTTCTCCAGAAGAAGAAGGGTGGTCGCTACCTGGTTCTCCAGATCGACCCTGAGTTCGAGCCTGCTCCGGAAGAGATCCGCACTGTCTACGGCATTAACCTCACCCAGGGCCGTAACAACGTCGAGATCTCTCCTGCCACTTTTGACAAGGTCGTCGTCCCTAAGGCCGGTGCTAAGCTGTCCGAGGAGGCTCTGAGAGATCTTACCGTCGCTACCATTGCCATCAAGTACACCCAGTCCAACTCGGTTTGCTACGCTGCTCGTGGTCAGGTCGTCGGTCTCGGTGCCGGCCAGCAGTCCCGTATCCACTGCACCAGACTTGCCGGTGACAAGGCCGACAACCTCTGGCTTCGTTTCCACCCCCGCGTCCTGGCTATCAAGTGGAAGAAGGGCACCAAGCGCCCCGACAAGAGCAACGCCATCGACCTGCTGGTCAGCGGCGAGCTCCCCACTGAGGGCCCCGAGCGTGCCTCGTTTGAGGGTGTCTTCGAGGAAGTCCCTGCTGCCTTCACTGAGGCTGAGCGCAAGGAGTGGCTCAGCAAGCAGACTGGTGTCGCTGTTGCCTCAGATGCTTTCTTCCCCTTCACTGACAACGTGTACCGGGCGGCGAGATCGGGTGTCAAGTACATTGCGGCGCCCAACGGTTCGCAGAACGATGAGCTGGTCTTCTCGACTGCTGAGGCTCTGGGTATCACCTTTGTTCACCAGCCTACCCGTCTGTTCCACCACTAAGTGTGGATATGTGTGGTAATTATTTGAGTTTGTCTTTTATCAAGGACTTTGTAGATATTGGGTTGTTTTCGGTACATGGTTTGGGTTCAACACATAACACACGCACACTTGTGAGTGTATATGTTTTAGGGTTTGGGTTGATTAACATGGGTAACATGGGATAAAAAAGAACTGGTACGATATGTATTGTTATAGCACATGAATCGAGTTTTCAACAGACGAATTAGAGGGCTGATGCCATGTAAGGATGGCGGAATCGTCTTGTGATTTAACCTCGTGGGGACGTGGTGGCGACACCATATTTTTGGGTCGCTTTTATTGTTTAGTGCCAGATTGAGGGTGATGTCGCGAATTTCATGTCGCATTTGCTCAGCCGTAGCCCTGTGCATAGCAGCCGCATTGAAGTGACGGACTCTCGATCATCAAGGATTTCTTGGCGATTATGATGTCGCTTTATGGGATTCCACATGCTTACACACCGGTTGGGTTGTTATAACGATTGACTATGTATACAGAACCGCACTTTGAGTTACCGGTCAACAATGTTGTCTTGTTATCTGGCGGTTGTTTCACAAAGGATACAATGTAAGTGTTGTTCTTAAGCCACTAGCGAGGTTGTTTTTTTGTTGCTGTTGGTGCCCTTGTCAAAGGGTGGTCATTGTTGCCTAAATATCCAGCTGGTTGGGTTCGCACGTCGGCATGTTTGTTGGCTATGTAATAGGTGGCGATAGGGTTGAAGCCTGTTGTTAGAGTTGTTGGTCTGTTCTTTGGTTCTGTTATGTAGATTTTGGTTTTCAATAGTCGATTGTCTTAACTGAGGATAGCATACTTTTTTTTTTTTTTTGGATGTTATGTACGTACATGTGCTGGGATTTCATAAGTGGGTGCATGCAGATGCATGACTAGGCTTGTGGAAATTGCCTATCATGAGGGATTTGGAACACACAGGATGTAAGACTTGGAAGTGACGAGAATTCATCTGGTTTGACAATTACTGTATTTGTTGTTGAAAGAATCCTGTGGGAAGCTAATATAAACAACAACAACACTAGTATTGATTACACAACTTGCATTACCACACAAATGTCTAGACAACGTGGGTTGTTGCTGATTTTGGGGGGTTGTACATAACATAGATTCCTGGTTGGATGAGTTGACTGGGCTGACTGTCACATCCTGCATATGGATGGATAAATTGAACAAGAGAGACCTAAACCTTGGTTCCGCATTTCTGCATGTTTTGTTGTCTAAGTAGCATTGAACCGAGCCTCTGTCATTGACTTCTCCAACCAACTACATCGAACCAGAACAATCTTCAATACTGCACAATCTTTGAGAAAGCGGTTCTTGAGTCTTTAAACAAATTGTCTTTATCCTTCTCGCTTCACCTAACCAAGGTTACAAACCACTCGTCTATTCGGTAATCCACAGATCTTCAAGCCCATAACCAGTTCCAAGACCGTCCGTGCGTTCATCGTTGGTTCCTGAGCTAATGCTACTCTTTCCGGGCGTATTACTGTTCTGACCCTGCTCAACTGACAGGCTTGTGGTCATTTAAAGTCAAGGTCTTGCCGTCACGACTGTGTATTTTAGTCCCCGCGACTTCGTCTGTCAACTACTAAGCCTGTTCACGCGCCCGTGATAACACTGCCGATTTTGTATATCTGCTCACCTGACTTTGCCCTGTGCTGTCATCATTTGTTGCTGTTCGTTTAGCTTCAGTGTACTTGAGCAATTGGCGCTGAATTATACTTGTCGCCTGTCACTGTCATTACATCACCTGCGCTATCAGTACTATTTTTGAGCATCGCACGCCGCAGTACATATCGGCTGTCAGTTTACATACTGTCCGAAAATGGCTCCCCGACAAACAGTGAGTAATACTTCCCGTGTCGCCTGACTGGAGAGATGTTGCGCCCATATATACCGCCGTTTCGTCTTATGTTTTTGGAGTGGGAGTTTGAGAAATTGCTACACCATGTCGCAAATATACACTTGAGAAAATGCGCTTTTCTTCATGGACATCATGGGCTAACCGTTTTGCCAATGTTTTGGCACCGAAGGCCCGCGCCCAGTCGCCCGATGGACGTCCACGCCGTTCGCATCGTCTTGCTAATAGCACTAGCATGGCATCATTGAACGGCGTCGCTAAACACGGAAAGCCGAAACGGAACGAATCGCCAAACCGGAAGTTGGCAGTCGACGAAAGATTAGCGGAAGAGGTTATGACACCGCCAATGGCCCCGCCACTTGAATACGAAGAGTCACGATGGACCGAGGACCCCGACAACGACGATTACAACCAGGGGTTTAGCCAGGAAGCCGACGATGATATGGTCACCCAGGCATCACACGGAGATACTCAACCTTTTTCACAAGACGCTTCTCGCCAGCGGACAAGCCACTTTCTTGATTTGCAGACGGAGAGGGACAAGGGTGTTTGGGGATATCTGTTTCCATATTACAAGGCCGACGGTGGCTTCCGGATAGTATTGAGTCGCGATATGCCAAAGCCACCACTGCAGAGTCGCTCTGAGAAGGCTAAGGCTGCTCGCCGAACTTCACAAAAAGCCAAGCCATTATCTTTTACCATCGGACGGCGTCAAGGGCATGTTGATTTGTGTATTGACAAGCTGGAGATTTCCAATCTACATTGTACTCTGTTTCTTGAGGATGGTGATGTAGGCGAGGTTGTTTTGCACGACAAGTCTCTAAACGGAACCTACGTTTGCGACCAACTTGTCGGCCGTAATCAAACTCGTGTGCTTAGGGACCGCGACATTATCGACCTTGGAAAATCAGCTTGTTTCACGTTCCGCATGCCCTGCCATCACCAAGTTTCTCAGTTCCGTGCTCAGTATAATGTTCTGGAGGAGCTGGGCCGTGGCGCCAATGGTGTTGTTTATCGGGCCGTACAAAAGACATCGGGAAATCAATATGCCGTCAAGGCTTTCTATGTCAATGCCGCGAATGAGAGTATCCGCGAGGCTTTACGAAAAGAGCAAGCGATGCTCTTGGCTGTAGACCATCCAAATTGTGTTAATATTAAGGAGATTTTCCACGAGAGAGACTTTGTGTATCTCGTCTTGGAGCTTGCCGGTGGTGAATTGTTTGATTTGGTGGCGGAAAGAGGAGGCCTTCATGAGAATCTGACAAGAGATATCTTTCAAAAGATCTTTGCAGGTGTAAAACATTTGGTAAGCATTACTCCCTGGTTTAGTCTGGCATATCAGCTACTAACTCCTTTATAGCATGATAGTGATATCGTCCACCGTGACTTGAAACCGGAAAACATTCTTATTCGGGAAGATGATCCTGAGAGTGTCAAGATTTGCGACTTCGGGTTGGCCAAGATCATTAGTGGTCAAACCATGGCCCACACAATGTGTGGAACTGAAGCATACGCTGCGCCGGAGATTCTAAACGAGGTCACTACCCGTCCTTCATACGACAAGTCCGTCGATATCTGGTCTCTCGGCGTCATTCTCTTCGTCTGCTTAGTCGGCTACCCGCCATTCTCCGACGAGCTTGCCAGTGCCACATACCCCAAGATTCGCGAACAAATCTGCCGCGGCATGTACAAGTTCGATGCCCGGTTCTGGCGTCACATCTCTCAAGAAGCCATTGAGTTGATTGAAAGCATGCTGGTCGTTGACCCGCATGAACGTCTCACCATCGACGAATGTATCGCCCACCCATGGTTCACCGCCTCCGGAACACTCAACCATCCGGCCCGCCTCTCAATCAAGCGTCCCTCCCTCGTTCGCATCCGCACACTCACCGCTTCGCAAGCCGGTCGTGAATCCCCATTTGCCGACTTCACCGATGATAATGAGGATGTCATCCCTGACACACAACAACAAGATCCTTGTGTCTCAGATGCCGCTTTTCACAGTTTTAACCGTGATGCGCCATTATATGATGATGTTCGGTATCCCGTTGAGGATCCATACAGACAGGAAGAGCCCCCAAGGCGTGGTGAGAAGAGACGGGCATATAATGACCCAGCATCAAGTGAAAATAGGAAGCCTGAGAGACGGAGAAAGAGATGAGTACGATATAACTTGGAGTGGTATCACCGTGTTTCCTTTACCCTTTGCATAATGTTGTTTTGTTATTAGTTTGTCTTGTTTATCACTGTAGCCTGCATTTAATTTACACACCCATCACCACTCAATATCCAGTCACCACAAACTACAAATAGAAACGGAAGAAAAGTGATTAAGTAATTACTAATGTGTACATTGAACGCCTTCCATACATATATCCACCACATGATGATGATGGTGATGTTCGGTACCATATATCCTAAGGCAAAAGCCCATAACCATATCCATACCGATGTGCAAACAACGCCCACAAAAAGAAAATTAAGAAACAAAAAAGAACACAAGAACAAGAGGAATTGGAAACAAACAGAGTAACACAAACACTAAAAGAAGAGAGCCATAAATGAAAACCCAAGACTTGAATCATCCGCCACTAAGTTTACTGCTTTCGCCCGTGCCTGATCCAGTCCCACCGGTATCCCGCGTCTTGGAATCAGATCGAGATGCCAGACCCCGTACTGGAGACCCACGAACTCTAGCTGCCAATGACCTTGGTGAAACTGAAAGTCGCCGTAGAGAAGACTCCGAAGGTCGACGGAACATATTGCGCAGGTCGAGGTAGTCGTTTTCAGAAAGTGATGGGACGGCAAGTTGACCTGTTGGGTGTAACATGTTGGGATCTGACGGAGCGACGGTTTTCCCGGACGGCGACTTTTGCAAACGCGGGGTAATGCTGGGTGAATGAGAATGGCCAGAATGAAAACTTGTACGTGAGCCACTAGGAGATGCCGATGAGGGCTCAGAAAAGACTTGTTGGCCCGAGGCTGAGGAAAAGAGACGGCGGTGAAAGTTGAGCGTCTGTTGCAGTTTGCGCCGGAATGGATCTTCAGGTGGCGGCGCAACATGTTCCACAGTAGGTAACAAAACGGACTTCGGATCAGAGCGCTTATTATCATCTGGATTTGGGCTTTCAAACGTTCCATCGAAAGCGTAAATATTGTCAGCGGTCCGACACTCGGGACGCCTATGGCAGCAACAAATAGAAGCATCCGGTTGGTTGGACATTGTTGCTTCTGTTTCACTATTACGCTTTCGATGATATTTGAGAGCCTGTGACAAAGATGGACGGCGAAGTCGCTGGCGATTTGGGGGTGGCGGTTTCCGTCGAGAACGAGAGGGGAGCGCAGTTAAGATACTGTGCCCCTTTTTCCCGCTTTCGCCGCGACCATCCCCTCTGATGCCAAAGGCAGAACGGCTTGTAGGGGGGGCAAACTGCGGGGCCATCTGACTATGATCAGGAATCCAGTTCTCCCTAGACTCCGGCTCTATTTGGTCGTGGCCGGAGAAAGACATGGGCTCTGAGCTGTAATCAGAGTAGTTAAAATCTGCCAGCAGATATTCTCTCTCGCCAGAAGCCCCTGGCTCAGAACGCAGGCCAATACCAATCCCGCCGTCAGAAACCCTCTGTGGAAAGTCTCCATTTGTGGCCATATCATGGCCAGTACCAGAACTGCCATCATCGTGATGTTGGCAAAGGCAATTGGGAAGTCTGCCAAGCCTATTAACCCATGGCGGAGACTTCTACTTCTCCGGAATGGGAGATTTGGCTAGCTGACCGCCAGCACTTACTCGCTTCTGTAACCTGGCTTCCTTATCACGCTGGATTCTGTCGAGATTGCTGGAGCTTGTGGGGAGTGAAGGAACCGCAGGAATATCACTCGGTGCGCACAGCAAGTTGGCGCGCCCACGCTTGGCGTCAATGTAGCTCTGCGCACTGCGACTCAATGGGAACGCGGGTGTCCCTTGAGGCACTTGTGCGCCGTTTTGCAGAAGCACTTCAGCCACGGCAAAAGTGGCTTGTTTCTTGACTTCGGTACTGCCCAGTGGCGTGAGACTGGGTGACGGAGATGCTGGATCAGCAGCAGCCAGTGCCAAAAACACCAGCGGCGTACCACGAGAACGGTCCGTCAAGTTGGGATTAGCACGGAGAGCCAGGGCGTAGACGACTTGCTGAATGTCGTTCTTTTTAACAGCTGCAAGCAGCGTCTCGTCTGCTGTGGCATACCGCGATAACGTGGGCGATATGGGCTGCACAAATTCTCGGTTGACATACTTGGCAGTAATGAACTTGAGACGTTGCTCCCGTGTAGCACTGGCGTTAGGTTTGATACCAGCATCCAGTTTCCCTTCCCAAGACATATTGGCGACGCGGTTTCCGACTTGCATGAGCAGCTCGATTATATCGGGCGTAAACGACGTGATATCTAACGTCAACGACCGAACCTTGCTAATATGTGTACCAAGAGATCGGTGGATACCGCTGCACTCAATACACAAAATAATAGCCAGATTGATCGAAACCCACTCAACTTTAGAACCTGAACCGCAGTCTGCACACCAATTGTTGCCTTGATCATTCTCTCGCAACATCTGGAGCAGTCTATCTGGGTTCTCATCTTGGGTTGAAGCAGTTGTGCGTGCCGTGTTAGGCCGGCCACCCACTGTAGTCCTACGTGTAGGAATACCAGCCGAGCTGCCAAAAGATTGATTACCAAGATGTCCATTGAGAGATCCAGACTTGCCAGTAAGAATCTTGCCAATGTCACGCTTAAAGGAAGACTGTTCCTGCTGAGGTTGGCTTGGGGGCTTCATGTCCTTGACACCGCGGCCCTCCATGGCACTCTGCAACGCATTATTGATCGACGAGATCCACGAGTTCATGTCCTCCTCCGATGTGGCTTGGTATACGCGACGCATGTTGGGCGTAATCAGCTCGAAGCAGAAGCGACGATCGGCGTTACGAGCCTCGCGGACAGATGCTGTGCGGAGATCAACCGGCTCCATGTGCAGATCAAGCTTCTCTTTCCAATTGCTGTACTCCTGGAGTTTTCCCTGGTCCAAGACGAGCCAAAACTTATGCCAGCCTTGTTGTTTCAATGCAGCTCGTGGGTCGACATGCCCGTTGGGCCGACTAAGCGCCCAAACAAGGCCCTCTTTGCGGTGACTAGCCGATTGTCCAGGGCTAAGCGAAACTCCACTCGCCATGTGGTTGCGGTCTTCAAGGTCACGAATTCCCTTGAACTTATAGCTGTTTGAAGGACTGGCAAGACCCATAGCTTCAGCACTGGTGGTGTGTCCCATAGCGTTGCGCAATTGAGAACCGGTACTGTCTGCACGGTTGAGCTCCGAGTCAGACTGTTGCCCGCCGTTAGATGAAGGTGGGGGCACGAAAACCGGGTTGTACAACAGGGCAGCTTCTGCCTCGGGTCCGCCCTTCTCTAGGGCTCGGCGTTTCTCCTCGCGCTCCTGTTTTTGCAGCTGGTACACCTTGTCGGCCTGATAAACTTCCGATTGGAGAGCTTCGAGCTGTGGTAACAGCTCAGCAATCTTTTTGGACGTCTCAATAAAGTTGTTGGTTTGCGTCTGTGCATAGCGTGTGAGCTGTGATAGAACCTCCTGGTCTTTACGCCCGCCGTGTAAATCTTGCATAAAACTCGAATAGTCGAAACGTTTGAGCTCAAAGTTCTTGCGCTTGCTCTGGTACTTGTTATCACTTTCCACCAACTTCTTAGCCTTGACGGAGTCTTGGCGCTGTCCCAAATAACGGGAAACGTAAGCATAGTAATCTTTGCTTTCATCTTCAAAATCCCGCTTCTTGGACTCGGCCTGTTTGATATCCGAAGTATAGAGCTTTGAGATTGGCTCAATGATTGACGTCTTCAAGTTAGACATGTTGCGCGTCTCGTAGCTCAAGATCTCCCTCGCAATGTGCTCAAAGTAATGGTCAATAGCAGGCTGCACGGCGTTGGCGTTGGTGCTCGATGCCTCTTTCAGAGTCTCCATGAAGGCCCTAAAGGTATCATTCGCCTCGGTCTGTGCTGCATAGGCCGCTTCGGCCTTTTTCAGCACACGCTTCATCTGTGTACGCATATTGCCCGTCTTCTGTTCCAGTGATTTCATCGTCGCTCGGAAAACAGGACCATCATTAACCTCCACGTCGGCCTCTGGGCGAGGACAGACATCGAACTTGACTGCCGGAGCTAACGAAGGAGTCGGCATCGCACTCAACGGCTGAGGTATAGTCGTTGAGGAGCTTGAGGGTGTAACTTCAATCTGAGCACCGATGGGTGAGTGTGGTTCGTCTACAGCTTCGTTGCTGCTTAAGCGGGAATCGACTGTTTGTGATGATACCATGCGCACTCTAGCAGTTCCAGGTGGTGGCGGTCCCAAAAGAAATGGAGCTGGAGAAGTCGGTTGGCTCAGAGGTTGAATGACATCTAATGGGTTTTTTTTCGGTTAGCATTCTGGTTGCACGAACTTTGTTTGCTGAGGCCATGATGGATCCAGCCACGGTCGCACTATCCGGTGACTTACTGGAGACCCAGAAAGAAAAGCTAATGAGCGTTTCCAGGCGGTGGGCACGGGAGTCGTACTCAACAAACTTATAAGATAGGTGTGTTAGTACTTTGTGATAAGCTGAGCCTTCTTTGTGCATCATCTTACACTGCAGGTATTTCTCCAGCCAGCCAAACGTTCGTCCATGGCCTTCGGAGGCTTCCATTTCCATGTCCACTCAAACGTCACAGATGGCGATCCTCCAGTGCCGTAGCTGCCGATAAGCTCAACATTTGGGGTCTTATGGAAATTTGGGTTGGCGTTAAATTCACTGGTGAGTAGATTATCCACATCTCGCGGCGAAGTGGCATGCACAAAGGTCAGGCCTTGGATGCTAGTGTCGATCCGATTTTGGGGACCGTCTTCGCTTTGGCGAATGACAAAATGGAAGGTAAAAACAAGCTCATCGTCGCTGTTGAGCTTAAGAAGAAAGGCGGGGTATGGCGGTTGTCCAGAAGATTGCTCGAGGGGGTCCTGTATCGAGATAGACACTTATTAGTCCCATATTCAGCTATATTTTCATTATACGGATATTATTTTCCGCAACACGGTGTTCGTACCTGGACGAAATCTATTGGTGTTCCGTCGCCAGATGGACGTGTGACATATACTCTGGACGCCGGATATGCGTTTGGTGAGATCTGGAGCGTTGAGCGTTTGCGCGGGCTGGTGACCGAGATTGACTTGAACGCAACTAAGAATAGGCAAGTGGTTAATATTAGAGTTCATACAAGAGGGAATGCGCTCAACAGATGTATGGATTGGTGCTGCAGTTCCTGTCATCTTGTTTTGGGGGTTACAAGCGCCCGTCTCCGGATATTTGGTAGACAATTGCATTGTAAAAATTCCTAGTGGGGCCGAAGCTCTGGGAGGACTCGGCAACAAAAATAAAACTTTGGCGCAAGATGCTCGGCCAAGTGTGGGCGCAACTTACGGCGAGTCTGGTCTTTCACGACAATGGCAGCCTGACTATCGGGGTGACTGCTGACGTTTCCCATGGCGTTACTCTCATCCGTGTTATAGCAATATAGTAGAGGATAAATTGAGAAAGAAAGTGGGATTACCGTCCAACTCGATCGTGGGCGGTTTGCAGAGTAGCAGGTCGCAGATTAAAACAAGGTCGATAGTGCCTACAGATTGAAGCAGGAATACGATATGTTGGTGTATAATGAGCAATAGGCCGAGAGGGTAGAATGATTAGAGGGAAATATGCGCCCGCAGTAAAGTCCTTTCTTGTCGAAGATGCAGTAATGCTGGCGGAAGTAAGTGGTCGACAGGGCGATGCAATATAGCAGAGAGTATAGGTTTGGTATATTATGCCAGTCAAACAGATGGTGGTTTCGAAAATGCGTCGAGGTTTAATCCAGTTACTCTGTGTGGGAAGAAAAGGTCTGTAAACAGCGTCGTATTAGAGCCGTGGGTGTTTTAAATTGGCAGACGGGTACAGGCTCCGGTGATTCTGTGTGTTTTCACGGTAAAAACAGCACAGCTGGGCGCCGAAGAAAAAACGGCGGAAGAAGCAGGGCCGCAGATATCGATGGGGGGTTGGTTGGTCCCCAAAATAAGTGCACAAAGGCTAAATAGATGTCGATTGGTCTTGTGTGTATGTGTATATGAACAAGAGCACAATGGCGTAAGTAACTGAGGGGCTTGGGACAGGATCGTCAAGCGTCAAGAGAGAAGAAAGCCAGGCGCGCAAAGAGGACGAGGGGATCTGTCGGTGGATGAGCGTTGTGGGTGCCACACTGGCGAGCACTCAAATAAGCGGATTGAAATAGGTAGCAGTAGGAGCTTGGCGAGTCGACAGGGACTAGCCCGGGGCAGGGAAGTGAGCGCAGGCAGGCTCCGTGTGTGCACTAGGACGACAGACAGCGGCAAAGCAGACAGACGGACAGACGAGCGCCGAAGGACGAGCGGACGACGGAGCGCTAGGCGACAGATTATAGAATAAATTTACGTATCTACGGGTGCAAAGATGATGCGCGTAGCAGGACAGATGGTAAATCAGCGATGGTGCTTCAATTACGGTTCAGTAAACCAACTAGAAAATGTGGATAATAGGCCGTAAACAGATGGCAACAAAGTTATAGGGTCGCAATCAGCAGTCCTCTTGATGGACATATAGATGGAAAAAAGACCGAGATATAGAGATGAAATCGGACCTCGTTTTGGTCTTGGATTCAATAATCCTGAGTTTGACCTGAAACTTGGAGCTGAGTAATGCTCATGAACATGATGATGTTGATCTGGATAGCTACAAAACCAGCAGCTTCCTTGGATTCATATGTAAACCCTTATAATTGTACCATAGGGTTGTGCTGACGACGAATGGACTCGACATATGACCCAAACACGAAGCTCCGCCTTGGTTTCTTGATATCATGAGCTTAGGACACATGATACAGATTATATAGTTGAAGGTTAGAACCATTGTCAGAAGAATGGCAGTGTTCTTAAAATATACACGCATCATGGGCGCCTAAGAAAGTTAAAAGCATCTTCTTTCACTAGGCTCTTGTCTTTACATGGATCACAGCTTTACCCCAACGGTACATTAAAGATCAGCCTAAACCATGAATCACAAGCCAATATTTGGAGGATATACAAAACATTCTGATATACATATATGTACACAGCCCGGGAGAAGTCGTGGCGATGACGAACCCCAGTTTACATGTGCATATGTATGAGCCAAAATTCACCTTCTGACTGTTTGTCTGTGGGTTGGCAGCTTGTTTCAGATAGTAACTTAGAACTTTGATGTTGACGCTAAGTTGATATAGGCGTTAGTTGACGGAGGCACATGTGGGGGGAGGAGTTTGGAAATCATAGAAATGAGGGGCAAGCCAAGACCGGAGATCTCGGACAAAGACCAAAAGCTTCTGCTCTTTAAATGTAGTAACAATCTCTTAACTACCAGTTGTTCTAGATGCAGAAACAGCGTCACACGGGATAACCCAAACCTCGGGAAAACGCCAAGATTAGGCTACCGACTCTCTATTTATATTGTATGCACAGGTCTTAATCAACATGACGACCCAAGTAGTAAAAATATCAGCGGATTTGAATGGCGGCCGCATAGCCATAAGAAAGCAACAACTGCCGATGTAGATACATCTGTTGTCTGACTTCGAGATAAGTTTATAGCAGGAGCTTCGTGCTAACATTCGGTCACTACCGGGTCTTTAGTGAGTATGCAGTCGGTCAGCAATTACATTTCCACTTCATATGTGAGAGTGTTTCAGTAGAGTCTGAACAAGCCAAAAACGAACTTTCTACCAAACGCCAGGTGATATTTAACCTGCATCCCTCGGAGATCACTCAAAACAATTGGCATTGACGCAGGATCCAACGACGTCATAGGGACAACTTGGACTTGGCGCTACTCTATGCCTATCACAAACCCGGCCAAACACAGAACGTAACCCCTTCTTTGACGATGGTTGGACCAAAAAGGGGAACTTTGGATGCGCCACATTCTTTGGTTGCAGGTGGATAGGATTCTCTAACAGACGGTCAAGGAAAAGCCACAGGCACTTCGATTTTCTTTGTTCCTGTTATCGCGAACAGTGGTCCCACGGCAGCATGCATGGAACAACACTGATACGTGTGTCTATGTCCATTCCCTCCTCATACACCAGTTGTCGTCGACCATGTCTTGCGGCAAGTGTAGTGCCATCACATGAAGATGCTGTAGTGCAACGCGGAAAACCCCACTGTCCTGTCACCAGGCGATTGAGCGTTTCCCGTATCTCGGCAGCGGCGTTTCGACTGCAGTAGACAAAGCCCGTTTATTACCCGCATCTGAGCTGAGGGTTAGCAGATTTCCTGGCCCAGTACTATATCCCCCTACATATTGGCGTATGAAATACCTTCTTCCTCCGATCCTACTGAATAAAGACCCGCCCACAATGGTAACATGGACGGGTGGCGGCGCCGGCGTCTGTGGCTTTTTATCCGATTTTTTCTTGGGTGGACAGAGTGCCTGTTTGACTTGTTCCGGAAGGGTTGAGTATTCTTATCCAGCCGCCGTGGTCTTACGCCACCAGAAGATTGAGACATCCTGACGATTTGCCGCCGTAACGCTACTCGAGTTCATTGACTGCGTGTCCCTGTACTTAGAACGTATTTAGAATCTCCTATTGGCTGTCATTGTCATTGCTTCATGGTAGTCGCCACCATATCACACCCCGCTCTCTCGTACTATCCGTGCCTTTTTTTCCACCAGCCCTTTTCTGCTGTGCCGTTTATTTGGTCTGCTACACAGGTCACTGGAGCAAAGAAGCGGTCGCTGGCAACAGTTCACCATACGACCCCTCCATCACAATCTTTTTTCTCGTCCATGCCAATCTCTATCGACTTTCTGAAAGAATAAGGCTTGAAGCCATTTGCCACCACCACCACGAAGCATACGTACATACATACATACTATCAGTCGTATTCACTCACATCAGCTGCTGTTACCTCCCAAATCTTCCGTGTCCCCATATATCATTGAATCCCTCCAAGCCTTTGCAGCGCTTCTCCTTTTAGCCAGTCAACACACATACCCGCCTATTGCAGCTCCAACCATCGCCAATCCACCGCGCTTTAACGTCCTGGCAGGCCCTCGTCTACCCCTCGTATTCTCCCAGAAACAACGATCGACCAAATAACTGGTCATATTCCACGGTTGCGCCCCATCTCTCCCCAATCGACTGCCCAAAGACAATCCTTACTACCAATATCAGGAGCGTCAGACGGGAACCGCTGTAACCTCATCATCAACTCGACAAATTGCCAACCACCTGCTCAACTGCCACATTCAGTCCCCTTCTATAGTATTGATAATCGTCGAGACTACCCCCGTCTACATCGCGACATACCTTGTCCCTTTCTCGAAATTTTACGGTCGATCTCAACATCAAGTTCTATTCTTCTTTCTCGATATCACAATTTGTTATTACACCATTTACACAACTGCAACTTCCTTAATCATCCCTTGCCGTCTTCTTTCGTCTCAACTCCAAATCGCAACACAACCACGTCATTGCTTCGCTCACAAACCAAATTCTCAACTCTCGGAAAGTACCGACGTCATCTCTAAATTCTACAATAAGCGCCGACCAACTTCACCATGTCGGTCGCGTCCGTCCGCGACTCGTGGAACGGCAAGCGCAAAAGCGTAAACCGCCTTTCTCTTCTTCAGACCAGCATTTCTCGATCATCATCAACCGCTCGATCATCCGGAAACTTTGAGATATCCCAAGATGATGCCTTTTCCTGGGCCCTCCGGGTCGCCTACCTCCACCACATTTGCCAACCCCGCCAGAAGCGCCGCGAATATGCCCCCCGCCAGAAGCCGCTCCACCGAGCAGGCACCAGCATCAGCATCAACAACGTCATGTCCGAGTTCACCATGAGCAATTCGTCCAAGCTACCCCATGGATTCAAAAAACCATTGTTTGATCGCATCAAGGGCGTAATGCAAGGTACCGAGGTCATGCCTGGATACTCCGATCCTGCCCTGAAGCGCTTCTTTGGCGAGTTATACATCAAGTTCACCTCGGACGATACTGTCAAGGCCATGAAGGATCGCAAGCCCGAGTTCCTAGTCCTCACAGCCTTTGCCAGAGCTACGGCAGTTGCTGCAAAGAATGCCGTTCCTGGTGATGATTCTCTCCGACTGCTTCCACCACGACACACCGCCATGTTTGTGCGTCTTCTGATCCGCCTATTGAAAGATGAAGGCCATGAACGTGACCGTGCTAAGCTTTTAACGCAACTCGCTGAAGTCGAAAAGAAGCTATTGACCAATGCACAAGACCTTAGCATGGACGACAGTACAACGACCAAGGAAGTGATTGTACCACTAAGCTATGATGTCAAAGATATGACGTATGTGCAACTAGTGTGTCAAATATTTGGTTACTCCAATGCGAAGGCGCAAAATGAGATCAATATGCACCAAGGAGAGTGGTCTGAGGAGGCTGCCATGAAAGATTTTAAGGCTTACCAAACCCGTTTGGATCTCGGGGCTTCTGGGACTCTACAAAACCGTGACTTTGATGTAGAGGAATCATACGAAGAATGGAAGCTTCACGAAAAACGTCATCTCGGT
This sequence comes from Huntiella moniliformis, assembly GCA_000712465.1. Taxonomy (NCBI): domain Eukaryota; kingdom Fungi; phylum Ascomycota; class Sordariomycetes; order Microascales; family Ceratocystidaceae; genus Huntiella; species Huntiella moniliformis. The sequence goes on from JMSH01000069.1 coordinate 129,610, forward strand.
GAAATGATGATGGAAATTCTCAATGTGCGACCGGATCTTGCCAAGAACTCATCTAATGCTATTGACAACCCGCCTCCGACTCTTTCATTATCTAGTCCCATCGATGGTGGGAGTTTGTTTGCCGACTCAGCACTCTCTGCTACGTTGAATGACCTTGACGGCATGGGATTCGACCCTTCTGTGGCTATGAGCAACATGAATTTCGACGAAGGCCCCGGTGTCCGCAGTGTAGACGACGCAACCTATGTTTTCACACCATACAGTCCCCGTAGTTTCTACAAGACGGTCGTTCAGTATGCTGTGACTGCTAGTCTACTTACGTCATCATCAACAAACAAGTATGTTCCATTTTCGAAACCAATCTATGAGTTCCTACTGTATCTAGCTACTGTCTGGAGAGTACCACAATTCAGCCGACACATTTCTTTGTTGGAAGTAGTATCACGCAAGTACCAGGATGAAGAGATGGATCTCATCCAAGTCGGCTATACCTTTGAGTACATCCAAACACCACAAGATGTCAAGCGGCCAGCGGCATTAGCCCATTACGACAAACCTATCGGTGACATCGACAGTAGCAAATGGACACTGCACGATTTCGCAGCATACAAGCAATGCTTACGCATAATTTTCGAAAGGGCAATAAGGGAGTTGGGTGCTATTATCGTTCGGTGTTATGAGCAGTCTCCACCAGACCCCCATGTAATAATGGAAGTGATAAGATCTTGTATCTATGATGATGCTGCCTTTGAACCTCGTCCGGGTGAGACTGAGCAATTCAAGCGTGAGTTAGAGCGTGATTTAAAGGTTGCCGCTGAACGGGTCTACAAGGAAGTTCTTACTAGCAATGTTCCTGAGACCGAGGACGAGTGGGACTTTAGCCACGTTCATCAACTCAGACTAGGTGTCATGGCAGGCATGAAACGGGTTCAAAACTACCTAGCCAACAGCATTGGTGACGACGAGATTGAGGGAGTCAAGCCTCTTGATATCCTCATTGAAAAGATGTTCCCTAGTTTGGAAGTCGATATTGAGGCCATCATTAAGGTGGTTATTGCCAACGGAAAGGCCCGCGGAGAGGAAGTTGCCTTCCAGGATGGTTTCGACATGTACCAAGAGCTCACTAAGTTACGCGCTATGCACAAGAAGTTGTTGCCCAAGATGCGGTTTGCTTTCAACATTGAGGAAGTCTTTGTGGATTTCGTCTACAAGTGGTTGGCTGTGGCCGAGGAGGAGGTCGTTGGCTTCGTGGAGGGCGCCATTAAACAAGATTTATTCCACGTACGGAAGCATAGTCCTGACGAAATCCCTCTCGACTCACAGAGACACAGTTCTTCAGTCATCGATATGTTCTCGCTCTTTAACCAGTTGATCGACCAAATCACACAGTTAAAGTGGCAGAGTGAACTTCAGAAAGCACGCTTTATGACCATTCTATCTCGTATCTTTTCTATGGGTATTGGTAGGTATTGTGAGATGGTGGAGACTATGTTCGTTAAGGAGATGGAACAAACGACAGAGCGCGAACTTGCTTTACAATCTCAATCAGCACAAGATCGGTTCATGCAGTTGGCACGTGAGGCCATCTCCAAGCCTAAGGCCGAGGTTTTCCAATTCCCTCCAGAGGCCTTTGTTCGTCTCAACAACATTGAGTATGCTCTTCAGGAGCTTGATAGACTTGAAAAGGTCATGGATGTGGACGCCTGTGTTGCCACCATTGAACGTTTCGAGGGACCGCCTAAGCCTCCACGCAAGGGCTCTGTCACTTACATCTTTACCATCAAGATGATTGAAGCTGAGGATCTCAAGGCCTGTGATACTTCAGGGTACAGCGATCCATACATTATTCTTTGTGACGAACACCGCAAGCGTCTTGCCAAGTCCCGTGTTATCAGCCGGACTTTGAACCCACGCTGGGACGAGAGTGTCGATATCACGGTTCACAGCACTATCAATGTTATTGCGACCATCTGGGATCACGACATGATTGGAGAACACGACTTTGTAGGCAGAGCAGCCTTGAAACTAGACCCTCAGCACTTTAAGGATTATCTGCCGAGAGAGTTCTGGCTGGATCTGGATACACAAGGTCGTTTGCTGTTGCGTGTGAGCATGGAAGCTGAGAGAGATGATATTCAGTTCCATTATGGAAAGGCTTTCAGACATCTCAAGCGGACTGAGAGAGACATGGTCCGGCGTATTACAGACAAGGTAAGTTTCTGTTTTTTTATATCGGTTACGTTATGTTCATTTCTAATGTGTTTTTTTAGCTTAATGTCGAAATAAATGACACATTGTCACTTGATGCTCTGCGGCGCATTCTCAAAACTGGTACAGGCATTGGTGCCCAGGTTGTCAGTTTCTGGCGTAGCAACACGGCTCAACCTGCCCCTGTTGCTACGGCCGAAGACATTGAAAACGCACTGAAGCCATTAGAGGACTACTTCTGGGACAACTTTGCCTTGATGAAGCAGACTCTGACACATCAGACCATGCTGTCGGTCATGACGCGCCTATGGAAGCAGGTCCTCATGGCACTTGAGAGCCTCATGGTTCCACCACTAAGCGACAAACCATCCGACAAGAAGCCCCTAACAGAAAAAGAGCTTAATGTTGTACATGAGTGGAGTAAGCATATGTACAACTTCTTTAACGCCCGTGGGGAAAACAACGAGGTCTTGGGTGTTCCTGATGACATTCTCAAGTCACCCAAGTACCACGAATTCTGCTCCCTCTACTTTTTCTACCAAGAGGACACGCAAAGTCTCATCCGTGAATCTGAACGCATGGTCGCGGCCACAGCCGACCGCCAACGCAAACTCCTAGCCAACCCCAATCGTCTCTCTGCCCCCGCAACTCTCGGACCTATGGCTCCCGCCTTTGGCTCCATGGGCACTATCCGACGCGGGCGGTCCATCCTCATGAGCCGCAATCTCGGGACCATGCGCAAAGCGCGCGAGGAGAAGCGCAAGGAGGCTCAGGCCGATCCAAGTGACGATGGCATCTTGAGGATTCTAAGGATGAGACCTGAAGCGGCCGGATACTTAAAGGAGAGAAGTAGACAACGAGAGAGACAAGAGAGTACGGCAGCTACGGTGGCGATGATGCAGCAGGGAGGGATGCGGATGTTGGGGGGATTTGGGAGCGGTGGGGTACCGTTGCGGTAAGCGGGGATAGTTTTATGGGGAGTGGATTTTTACGGCTGTCCTCTTTTTGATCTCCTGTTTCTCTGCATTTATGATTTGTTTGGTTAGACTTTGGTTTGTTGGTATTTATGATTTTCTTTGATTTTATCTTTTATGTCCTTGTAATTAGTGAGTTCTCTGATATTCTGTTTACGATATATATTCTCTACATTCATTCACCCTGTCTATCGCATATGTATATATGTATGCCATGTGAGAATCTCAACGTCACAACATGATATTCCCGGAAACTGCATGCGAGACGCAACATTACGTCAGTGCTCTTATACTGTGGCATCCATAGTGGCTCTATGTTGTATTTTTCACAGCTGTAGGATCATAATGGGCCTTTTTAGGAGACAGGATGGTGTCAGCATGACTGTCGGTCACTCAAATTCCGACAGGAAGAAGTGGGCGTTTGAAGTGTTTACTTAGCGTCAAAATGATCCCTTGGAAGTTGAGTGGAAATGTAGAAAATTGATAACAAAATACAAATGTGCGCAATTGTGTGGTGACTGCCTTTTTTTGCACATGTGTACATAGATACCATTTGTAGTTCGGTGTAGGTTGACATCCACATACAAGTCAAAATTAGCCCATGTTTACAACCCAAACAAGGTCTGTGACCCGAGAACCTATTTTCTGGTATTTCGATCCGAACCTCCTTTACATAGGCACCTTATTCATGTTACTACCATCAAGCAAAAAGTATCCCGTCGTTGAATCGTGTTGATATATGTACACTCCATCAACTACTACGCAAAGGGGGGGGTAATCATTTGAACTGTAGTTTAAATCGACGGTTCAAATATTCAATGCAAATTTGCCGAACTTTATGTATAGACATATTTGGTCTGTTCAAGTCGTGGTACTGAATGGGTAAATGTTTACTCGCTGTACCATTATGCATTTCGTCTATCTAGGGACATGGCACACTTGCACTTGGTGGTAAAAGACTAACTAACTTTACAAGAGGCCTATATTCTTTCCTTTATCGGAGAAGCAGAGTTTGGGCACGGCAAGTGGTTCGCCGGAACATGGCGATACCACCTCCCATTCTACGGTAGTAAGCATCACAGAAACCAGAGGTGTGGAGTTTTCGCTGTACCATGGAAATGGCGCTCTCTCATCACGAGACCCTAGATTATAGTTGATCTGCCAACAACAGCACAAGTGAAACACGAAATCGACGCCTGTATTTCAAGTCGTGGCAAGACCTGAATCGATGGAGCAAAAATACTGGCAAATCATAACCAAGTTTATCCCTACTAAGTAAGGCGCTGTCTCATTCTCTTCACTGCCATATTCCTCAATTTTCGAGAAAGTAAAAAAGCCATCTTGTTTCAGTGTGAAAATGTCAAGCATATAATGGTATAATGGTCCTTTTAAGAGACATTGCTCGTCTCGTGTTCCTGAGAATAACAAAGGAATCCATTTCTTGTCAACACACCACACAAGTTCCTAAACGCACATTTGCCACCACGAATGAAAGCGCCAGCACCCCCAATTGGACGTGCTCACCCGTCCCTCGTTTGCCCCTACTTTCATGTTAACAGTACTATCGAGTTCACCTTGTAAGCATGGCATATCCCTGTAAGTGTACTCATCGCCCAGTAGACACGCTAATTCACTAAAGACACCATTTCATCAAACAGCACATGAATCAGCCATCTGAGTTAAGATAACTTCCGTCAATCAATTGTATATACGTACAGCTTCAACACGGAATATAAAGTGAGTTGGTTGCTGGCTGCGGCACTTGGTCTTTATCTGCACGTTTAAGGGACTGGTTGCATACATTCCTATATTCCTTTATTAAATCCGGGTACATGCGTCAGAGAACGGACAGCATTCAACTTGGGCGTGTGTAACAACCCCCAGGGGCTTATCATATAACCCATTATAACCCTACCATTGACATGAGCGAACCGAGACAAATGACGTAGTTAATAGCCAATGAAAAATCTATAGCTTGTTTAACTATTGAACCGAATCACATGCTACACAATAAAATTTTGACATGCATATTGCGACGCCGCTTTTTCCACAATTTGGCTAAATTTAAGATTTCAGGATTTCACTCGCTTCTAAAATCAACACACAGTTTACACTCTGCATATTTGGACGGCTCCATATATCCTTTAGGAGGCGGGGCCGGTTTCCCGTGCCGATACTATCAGACATTTTTGAGGTAGCCTATGCTTGTCCAATGCAACATTGGGGATTTCGAGGCCGCATAGCGAGGTCTGAGGGTAGTTGCCACTGGGGTCAAAGTTTGTGTGTATGTATGTATCTCGAGTCGTACATTACATTTACATATATATATATAATTCCGCACTCGTAAAGAGAACGGGCGGTCTTGCAGATATGTATGTACATATATATGAATTAAAAACTTTTCATTTAGTGTGAGAAGTCAACATGTGTGTTTACATAACCACACATGGATGTATGTGTGTAGACGGAGTGTGCCTGTACAGACATACATACACATGCAGGCCATCTTGAACGGAGCTGAGAGCTGCTGACGTTGATTGTCATGTCAACAAAGTTCCAGGGGGTTGCTGAAATCGCAAGGGCAAAAGCGAAGAA